>JAQIVE010000639.1:0-33913 GCA_034698285.1 Sminthurinus bimaculatus
GTCCCTGCAACACCTTCAAAAGCATACGAGTAGCGCGGAGTACCTTGGGGTATTTAAACTTTTGGACTCTACTGTATGTATATGTACTACATTTTAAGTTTTGGACAAGTGCAGAGTGCAGATCGTTTTTGTATGAGAAAATTTGTACACTTTGAAACTACAACCAAAGTCCTTTAAAAGTACGAAGAATAAAATAACGCAAGACAGCGAAAACCAAGTCCTCACATATGTTGCCTCTATGTATATATTACCTATGAGTATTTGGAAGATTTTACTGCCGGTACGAGAGTTTCAAAAGTTTCATTTTCCCATTTGTCTTGGCACATTGTACATTGTACATATACAAGCACTGACCCAAAGTACTGACTGTTACTGAATATTATGTATCTTGAACACATCGCACTGGTCAGATAATTAGTTTCCAAGAGTTAATTATGTTGATTCATTTTCTCTAGTCCTATTCTCACTCCTGACTAGAATTGTAGAAACCTTTTGTTCAAATGTAGTGCTCATCATTATTATCATCGCCACACTTTTCCATCATCCAGGACATTATGTACACAGTTACGTCGGTGTGATTGTTTTGCTGTCATATCACGAACTGGAAGCTCTCGTCTACTGTCCCATTTTACGTTTTAGTCTAGTTTTATTATCGTTGTTCAAGTACATGATAAGAATGCACTATGATGTCATGCTAAATATTTTATTAGGGAAGGAAAGACAGCATAATAATATTATCCATATTTGTATGATTCATACATGATACTGTGCCAGTATGACAAGGACTGACAACTAAATCGGGTGTTGAGTATATTTATTTCAAAGGATAATACACTTGTTTTATTTTAGATGATTGTACCGAAAGTTTTAGCTTAAAAAATATTTTCTACCAAAATGTTTTTTCAATAAAGCATTGCACAATGCACATCATGTATGTTCCCAATATTTCGGTTTGTAAGGACGAATGAGAATCGAATCGGTGTGAGAAAATTCTACGAAAATGTACCAATTTTTTTATTTTTACCGTCAGAATTTGTTTCTGAATTTCTTGAAACAAATCAGGAAAATGTCTGCTGAGTAACTCTGATAAAAGTTCAGAGTAGTAAAACCGTTCATGTATGGAGAAATAAAAAACACAATAAACTCCAATGTTTTATACTCTACACTCTGGCCTGCATGATCTATAAAAGGTTCGTAGGTACGTATTTTTTTTCTCACATTTTCACGTACCGAACGAATACAGACAGCAAAATACTGCACTATGTGTTTTAAATTGTATTGTACATTATTGTATTGTGCGATAGTCTCACCTTGAACTTGAGTTGTGTGCTTTGTGATGGAGAAACTAGCTATAAAATATTTAAAGGTAATTGCTTTATTTCTACACACACGAATAAATTTTGTTTTCTCAATTCTCACCACAGTTCATCGTACAAATTGGGAACACACGTAGAACTTAATGCACATATGCATATTCAATACTCACATACATCATAATTTTCACGAGGTGTAATCATATAGTCATACTCGACTTGATTTTACATACTCCAAGTAAAAGGATGTATGTATAGGATTTATGTGAATATGTATACAGAAACTACAAACACCATCCAGCTTTTGCATTTAAAACTTTTACATTCTCCAATAACAAACTCCTCCATCGTCTGCATTGCCATGAGGATCATCATTATGATCGTTAATATTAAATCATGTATGTAGGAGGAGAAGAATGGGCTATGGAATGTGCGTTTTAATTTCATACAAGACGAAATGTAAACCATAGCTGATGGAATTATTTCATTAATTATTAATGACTGCCCCAAATCAAGTCCTTGTATTTTTGTGGGCCGTATAGTATTTATTACATTATACAGTCGTGGAAAAAACGAAGGGCAAATTTTTATATAATACTGAAAATCAAACTAATGTACGAAAAACGAGCAAAACATCCGTATTTTGAATGTGTATATGTATGCGCGAATTAATTGTTAATAGGATTATCTCTGAGTCCATAAATAAGAATTTCAATCAACAGAACGCTTATTAATGTTTACCCTGTTTACAAGCACCTTTGTTTATTTTAATCAGTTGATTTCCCTCTTAAAAGAATGAAATGGCATAAAATTCTATAAAGAGGGAAGTACAGGGTTAAAATTTACAATAATATTGTACAGTGTACAGCTTACTATTTTGATATAATTATATTTGATAACATGAGAAAATTCGACTATGTATTTGCAGCCATCTAAATTCAAAGAACAGAATCTACGCGATTTGAATATGATTTCAGTTTTTTCTCTTAACTTCTGATATCGGCTTGACGCGTAGAGCTGGATAAGATCGCGGATCGCTAAATATTTTTTAATTGTGCCGAGGTCTGTTTTTCTGTGATACAATGAAATTCGATACGATCATATAAATACGAAATTCATGTACATAGTATACATACAATGTAGGCACATTTTATGTGCTGCACCCAAATACTTTGTAGGATACCTAAAGGCTCCTCCGTTTTTACCTCCCCACAAAATTACACCAAAAGCCCCCGAATAACCAAGCCTCTCTCTAAAAAAACTTGGTATGGATACTTTATTTACATTTTGGGCACGCATGTGATGATACCACTACACTGTGCTATTGCTAATGCAGCACAGAAGTTTAAAAGTAATATGTATACGGCACAATCTGCCTTCTTATTTGTCGTAAATGTGTTCAGTGTACAATGTACATTGTACATGGTATGTCTATATATGTACTTAGAGTTTTTGCCCTAAAAGGAGAAACAGAATGAGAGGGAAATCGGACAGATGTGATCGCTAACTGACGATGAGAGACTTCAGTCAGTCTTCCGAGTTTCAAGTTGTCTTCCTCCGTGTCCTGGATAGAAAAGCGAGGGAAGGGAAGGAAAAACGAAAGCACTTGTGAGCCTTCCTCAGGGGTCACAAAAAATGTGTATAATTTATTTCTACAATGAGAAAAGTACGATCCAAAGGGTCTAGCTCTGCAGAAAGCTTTTATAGATTCGGGGGTAACTATTATTTTTTCCCAAAACACAAAATAAATGTACAAAGTTGTCCTTTTTATATAAAAATAATAAGTAGAATATGTACTCTTGACTTTTTCGCTACCAAATATTTTACTTTATATTCTCACTGTAACTGTTTTCATACAATTGTGGGTTTTATTTGATATTTTTCAAATCAAAACGTTGTCTGTGTTTACGGAACACATTTTACCGTACACATTATTGCTGTTTATTAAATAAGTTTTATAAATGATGCTCTAGTTCCATATCCTTTTTTCGGTTTAGTTTGTCCAAAGTTTGAATGTATGTATGAAGAAAATATCAGACAAATGTAATGTAGGTATAAGTAAATATTCTATAGCATTCAATTGGGTGCGATTTGACGGGATGGATATAAATGCACAATGCACATACATACATAACATATATGTAACTCAAAGTATTTTTGTCTCCTTTGGTTAATTTTTCATGCTGGGCACTCTTCCGCTCTTCTCCTTCGCCTTCAAATGCTCATTCATTCATTGAAGAATAGAAAGAAAAAATAAAGGTATTTCACTATGTGTACTACTCAAATCCTTACATGTATATACTCGTACACTCACAAGTACCGAAATTCTACAACTTGTCTCGCGTTTCCCAGCCCCAAACCGAGGAGCCAACCGAACCTCTGGAAAAGAGAGGGAAGAATAATGGTTGTTCTCATTTCCAAGCTTGGTTTTTCTTTTGGTTTTGCTCTCAATGTCGGCCTTATGTATGTGTGTACGTACCCAAGTTCAACTATGAGTGCCACGGGCAAGGGTGAGAAAATGTAAATACGATGGATAACACATCTAAAGGGACAGAATGGGAGCATTTGGAAATGTGTTGAGAAAAAACAGGAAAGCCCAAAATTAAAAATCATACTTCTTCTACTAGTCATACATAAAAACTCCTTATAGTTAGGTAATACACTCAGGCATATTATGTGTAACTAAGCAGTTTCACTATGACATTCAAGGCATGGTTCACCCTGTCTCTTGTCAGTTTGACTTATTTAAACCGAAATCCCATTCTCAGGGGTGAACTGGAGATAAAAAGACAAAATTTGGTTGTCTTATCCTATAGTGTTCTAGGTGTATCTTGCATATGGTAGTCAAAGAGTCTCCACGAATAAAAACCTGTGAACAAAGTAACCCCATAATCCATAATGTATGCACAGCACATGGCCTGATAATCGGTAACGGTGCTTGTAGTTACAAAACTGTTGAAAAATATTATTCATGCATTTGTTGGTGGGTAAACATTTTACGTTTATTCATGTATTTATTTAAAACACTTTGTTAGCTTCTTCGAATTGTATTATACTTCCGTTCTTGGATTGCATGGATTTCCGATCCTTGAAAGGGAAGCGGAAAGAGGCTTTATACTGAGATCTTCTGATAAAACACAAATATGAGTACTCAGCTTTTTGTCTCTTTAACTCCAAGGGGAAATTTAAAAGCTCCTGGAGAAAAAACGCAGGGTTAATTATTATTGCACTTTTAGAAAAATAGAGTTGAGCTAAATATGGTAGATAATACTGTGATTCTTCATTTTGTTTTACATACAAACACATGCATATAGCTGGAAGCAAATCTGTATTAGATAAGAAGCTATAGAAAACGAAAGAGTTAGGGGGAAGGCGAAATGTAGTGTGTCGGAAAAGGGCGCAAGCTTCTCCGGCAAATGAGCGAGGAGAAACAGATAGTTTTCCTACTTTTTTTTACAATATGGCATGTGTCAAACATGCATATTGGAGGTATTTCATCATTTGTTGTACTGTACAAAACAAAACAAAACATGCTCCACAAATTCGGGATACATAGACTTGAAAAGTTGTGCATGCACAAATACATAGTGTACGCAAGACGTTTCTCTTTTTCACCACTTCCCGCCACACAACTGGAAATGGAAAGTATATTGGAAAGTGATATGTCATGTCATGCCGTGCCACGGAGATGGGGGCTGTCGGGTATTTTTTCTTTAGTTTTGGTTTTTT
This sequence comes from Sminthurinus bimaculatus, assembly GCA_034698285.1. NCBI lineage: Eukaryota > Metazoa > Arthropoda > Collembola > Symphypleona > Katiannidae > Sminthurinus > Sminthurinus bimaculatus. The sequence continues at coordinate 5,043 of JAQIVE010000639.1, forward strand.
GGGCTGTGAGACTTTTGTTGATATTGTATGGAAGAACAAATAGACGTTGTCTCGTGCCTCTTTCTGGTTCATTCTCTTTCTGCTATTTTTCCCTCGTTTTCCCTTTTTTGTTGGTATTATGATAAAGCTTCGTTCGTTTCTGAGGGTCCGCTCTCTCTCTCTCATTCTTATGTTTTTAGGGGAGTGAGGTTTTTTGGTTAAAATGGAGGGATGAAGGTTGGTTTTCCAGAAATAAAAATCAGGGTGATTTTACACAAAACGAGGATGAAAAATGCATGTTATACAGAGCCCAATATATTTCTAGCGCCTTCAATATTTTTTTAATGTTTCCCAAAAAAGTTGCACGTTGCACCGTAACTTAATTTACAAAATGTGGAGCAAATGTATTAAAGAAATAAAAGTGGAGAACTTAATTCGATGTCGAAGCATAATGGAGAAAAGACTCGATGAGGTGATAATGATAAAAGTTCCAAGTTTCTACTCTTTTTCACTCTCTGAACCTTCAAAAAGCCATGCATAAATTCTCCTGGTAACCTTTACTGAAAGTGGGACTCAAACATATATCTAAACATAGGCATGTATGCATGCATTAGGTAGTAAAAATACGTTTGTGTGCATACCATGGAGAAAACGAAAGTTGGCCAAAAAGAAAGTCAGAGTAAAAATTATGGGATTTTGCATGCATCCTGAAAATGCGTCCGTCTGTCGACACATTTAATACAGGGGGAAAGGCAAGCATAAATACTTGGGAAGTTACGAAAGAAGAAGAAGAGTCGACAGGCTCTGTCAAATCGACTTAGAAGCATGCATATTTTATGACAACACATGAAAAAAAAATTTAGAGCTTCCCAAAAAAGAAAGAAAAGGTACATAGTTACATATATGTATATTACAAGCCTGTATAGCAAAATGTTAGCATGAACAATGCCAAAGAAAAACGATATTGAAAAACCGAGATATATTACATTCAACGTATATAGCGAAACATACATTGAATCTACAATCTACCTGCACTCCATATAATTATTTGGAGAGGATTGGTCCCGCAGAAGATAGATAGTGCTTGCTCCGTTTTTCGGTCTCGGTCTCGGTGTTCCCCCTCCCTCATATGTACATGACTACTTTTACACACAAAATCATAGGACCCATGCATAAGCATGCATAGAACGAGGAATTGAAATCAGATTTGTGTCTTTTTCACTCTTTGGGTTCCTGTTTCGGTTTGGGGTGCGGTGAGAGAATGATAATACGTTTAAATTTACGTGCATAATTACATTAGATAGTGCATATGTGTGCCCATTACACGTAGGTAATCCACTGTAATAACAGTATTACACAGAGGGAAGCAAGAAGGAGAAAGAAATTGAGTTCAACTCTTGTTTTTTCTCCTCCTTCTCACACAGATGGATGGAATGCATGGATGCAAATTGAATTTGGTTTTGGTGCATTGAGACTCTAGACTTTAGAGCGGATAACAGCACATCATTGCATATATCTGCAGGAAAAACAATAGAGAGAGAGAGAATGGGAGAATGGGAGAAATTGTACAATCTGGATGTACGTACACCGTACACAGATAGTACAATGTATACACAGCGATAAGATAGAACACAGACACATTTAAGTTGAGTTTTCAGTTTCATTTTCGGGGCTACGTATAATAATATGTAGTTTAGTCTAGGTTTTTTCATTTTACGTCAAGTGACGCGCCATAGCCATGATACACACAGTTAAGTTGAAAAGTTAGACTCTAGATGTATTTTTTTACACAGTATAACTATACGTGCAATGGGATATGCATATTCCCCATTTTCTCCTGTTCTTCCTCCTTGTCTTTGCAACTAATGTGCACACATACATATACATTATACATACATATATTATCCATTATGCTCACCATCTTTCTTTTTGTTTTGCTCTCCTGGCTTTCTTCATTCTTCTCCTCCATTCTGGTTTTTGGTTTGCTCTTGCTGATGTTGACTCGTTTTCTTTGTGTAATCTCTCCGTATTTTGACTTTTTTCAAAAACTCTTTCAAACTCCCAACCACATACATATATGAATAAGGTAGAGCTCGGTAAACACGTGCAAACTATAACTGGAGCTGTATAAATGAATGATGTAAAATATAGAATATCTAGGTATATACATAACTTTTATTCGTCTATATTATTATGAAGTATTATAATACCTACACAAGTTTTCACAAAGTTATGCATGTAAAATATATGCATAGGTATTTGTATGATATTTTCTTAAGAATTCTTCCTCCACTGAGACATAAAGAAAGTCTCTACTTTTGTTGCCCACATGGCTTTTCCTTCCCGAGTCTATTCATTTGGTATCTATGAAATGCGCTTTTGCTCATCCTGATCTTGACGATGATGATGATAATGATGATGTTGACGATGGTGCTCGAACACTACTCATGGAATATACATATCATGGCACATTTAATGTATGCATGCATAATATGCACATCTTATACATGTATGTGTACAGTATGTATGTAACTCCGTATACATCTTAGAAGCCGTTTTCTTTTCAGTAGCTTACTTCTAGTTATCTCGTCGTCGTTTTCTTGAGACTCCTTTAGATTTTCTCGGCCTTCGTTGTAAACACACCAGAGAAAATGAACAAGAAAAGATGTGGAGGACCAACTCTTGTCTGTTGTATGGTATGGTATGGTATGGTGTACACAGTTATGTATTGCATACAGAAAATATGCACCAATTTCACTACCTACAGCTAACTAGTTGGGCTAAAAGCTAAACCTAATGTTAAAGTAAAAGACGTATGGTGTACGATATGTATACCATGGTTTGGTATGAAATGAATGTGTACAAGAGAGAGGGAGAGAGAGAGAGAGAGAGAGTATTACGGAGATTATTTTTAGTTCCCGAAATGTTTGCCAAACTAAAGTCCCAGTTGAAGTTGAACAAGTTTTAGTTGTGCTGTAAAGAAGGTCTTGATTACGTTGTAAGAAGGTTTTGAGGGAACGTCTGAGAAAGAAACAGGCGAAGAAGAAGAAGAAGACGACGACTACGAGTGTGTTCTTTTCCCATTATTTTGTGTCCTCTCCCTCTCTGTCTCTTCCTTCTTTCTCAGTCTGAGCTGCTACGGCTCTTTTTTCCTTCATCGAGAGGATCGAGGATCAAGATTCGAAAAATTTTGTAGGCCGTGTGTCTAATATATAATAATAATATAAGACATCAGACAATATAGGCCCAGAATATAGAGTATACACTTGTATATATACATACATAATACATATACATGTATATTTATATCTACATTTTTGTACAGTGTTAGTGATTTCATAAAAAACAAGAGAATAGCAAGGAACAGAAGAAGAAGAAGACGAAGACTCGGAGTCTGTTTATACCAATAGAGCTCCATATTAACCGTGTGCACATTATACATACATTTTCCTATAGATCATCAGCATCTTGGATAGAAGTGGAAGAAGAAGAATACAAGAAGAAGAAGAAGGAGAAAGGAGGATTGTTACCCGAGGAATATATAGAGAGAGAATACTTACTCGCGCTGTGTCTGTTTATAAGTGTGCGTGTTTGTACATTATATTATATTATATTATAGATACAGCTACCGTTATATCACACTTTAATACTGATATTGATACTAACTTTACGACTAAGTAAGTCTACTTTCATTTCTACCTGACTTGACTTGCCTTGGCTTTTTGGTTCGGCCGTTGCCAGCCTGGTGAATTTACATGACGGCGACGCCTCGTCATTTTTATTATTCAGGAGAAAACATTTTTTTCCCCTATATACTTTCCTCTGCCTCGCCGTTTGATTCCCTTGATTTGGATTTGAATCTACTTGACTTGATTTGATACATTGTACATTACACGTTTACATACATACATAGCCAAATATTAGATATATATATATATAGGAGGAAATACGTCCAGGTGCTCCTGTTTTTATTTTATATACAGTGATTTTAGGTGTGAAACTCGAGGGAAAAACGAAACGACACGCGATTACTCACCTTTGCCCAATAATTAATTATCGACATTATTGATAACTCAAAATTTCTGTATTTCTTCCTCGCAAGATATACATACAAGGCCACAGAGTCGGCTTTTATTTTCTACTGTAAATCGCCTGTAAATACACAGTTTTTTGTTTAGTTCTCCCGATTTTTTCTTTTTTTGTTTATTAAACGAATAAACGAGAGCTACACGAATATGTTTAAGAAGATTGCATCGATTTCCAGTCTCCGCGTAAGTAAAATATTATTTCATTGTGAATTTATTTTAATTTAATAGAATTTAATACTTGCAACCCTTTATCATTTGTGGGGCGAAATGGCAATTTTGTGGATGAATCAGCAGTGCTACACAAGTTGACACAGAATTGTAGGAAAAAACATTGGATGAACCCAAATATTAGATATGGCAGCCTATATATGTATGGAGTATGGATATTATGTAATTTGGATAAAGTTTGAAAAAAACGCGATGATAAAGTATGCAATCTACCAAAATAACATTTCACTGTTTTTCTTCGAGTTCTTCTTCTGTGTCTGCATGTTGATCCCCTTGCAATATGGTAATGTGTGAACACCAGTCAGCAGCACTGGCGCTTTACACTGATAAACAATTGTGTCACTAGTTGTGACGTTTCCGCGATTCCCCAATCCAATTTTTTTCATCGTCGAGCCAATCTTTGTGTAATATGTATAGATGTTTATATATTTCTACCGATTTGTGATTAATCATGTAAATTGGGAAATAATTAAACAAGTAATATAAAAAATAGTTTTACGTCCCCATTTGTTCCAATAGCACTGATAATAATAAATATTGTTTCCCTTTTCTAATTCATGAAAAAGTTGTGTTTATCCTTGAAGTTTATTACCCGGAAACTTGGTTTTGCGGTCTGAATTCTTCTGTCGAGATGGAGATTTGTAGATTGTAAAGACTAGATAAGAACCCACGGTAGGAAAGGTTTTAATATGGTATATGGTATAGATATCTGTAGTTTCCTCCGTCAGTCATCACCATCGTCGTTGTCGCAGTTGACATTTATGTGAATTGAAGTCTCAAAGGTTTGGTTTAACTTGAAGACGACAATCTTGTCTCGCTCATCACTAAACTGTTTCTCCGGCTGACAATGAGTCACTACACTCAATATACATATGTATATGTACATGCCGAGATGTGTGACTTAAGTTATAGTTTATAGTTAAGAGCGCGAATATAGACTTTGACTCGGATTCTTATTCTAAACACTGACTGTGACTTGGACTCACCCATTGCGTATTATCCATAGCATAGGAAAGAATTGTAAACGGAAAAATAGTTCTTTGGTCTCAATTAGAATAAGAATTGAAGAGCAAGAGAAAGAAGGGTAGATATGCATTATTGGCGTATGTACGTATGTATCTATGCACTATATGTATATGCAGAGGATTCCAAGTGGAACAGGAAGAACTTCATTATACACAGTCGACGTTTTATCATGCAAGCGTGAAGACAGGAGAGAAAGAAAGAAAGACGAAAAAAGCTGTAGTTAGAGAAATGGGCTTTAAAATACCTCGTCTATTTCTTATGCTTCAAGGTTTCAAAAACTAACATGGCATAATATACTTAACATGGCCAAAAAAGAAGACGAAAAAGTGTAGAAACATGTAGAAAAAACAGCCACTTACGGATATAGATGAACCACCAAAGTTGAAGTTAAAGACGAAGATGAGTACCAAAGTACATGCATGCATAAATATATTTGACTTTATTCTATACAGAGTTTGAAAAAGTAAAATAGTGGAGGTAGTAGGGATATTAAGGGTGAAGAAACAGAAGAGGATATCTGATTACGGATACAATTTAGAGACTCATTCGATTCATTTGACTACATTTTTTAAGTGTATATCGTCAATCCTGCTGGATGAACACAGCAAGCCATAATACGAGTCGTTGAGTTGGTGCCTCATGTCAATGTGCCGTCGACGTTGAGACTTTTTGCATCTATCACGACGACCCAAGAAGTCGATGTCATTGTACTTGTCTTTTTCATCTCCGTCTTCGTCTTCATCTTCATCTTGCTCTTGTTTTAAAACCCTTCCATATGCGTCTGTTCTATTGCAACAATAACACCAATAATTATGTCAGCGGTGTGTCAACTTCCCGGCTCGTCCTCAGACATGGTTGTGTGCGGATTTACACACTTTTCCTTTTGATGTTCAGCGCATCTACAAGCTACTTGAATAGAAAAAATTTGGAATAGTGCATTCATACTTTTAAGTATGTATGCCTTGTACGGCGTGTGCATTTTTTATACATAATTCGGCTGAAAGCTAAAGGCTTCCCCGAGATTTTTAAGAGCTTACAAATTTTTATCTCATGTGTTTTGTGGAAGAACCTTTGCTGGAGAATTCTTTGACTTTTGCGCTTTGAAAGAAAAAAGTTTGTGGCGAAACGATCTTTGTATTGCTTAAAAAGTTTTTAAAGAAAAGCTGTTCGAAGCTGCAAGAAGTTTAGAAAAAAAAGCAAGTGTACTGTTGTTAACTAAATATTTTTTCGAATAAAATCATAAAGATTCAACAATGAATATTTTGAGGTTTAAGTAAACTCTTATCAAAATGTTTTTTTTAATCTATTATATAAATAAAAATTGTAAACTCTCGATAGTATTTATTTTAGCAATTTTCTCGCGTGACATGAATCTCTGGTCCTGACCAAAACATTCTGATGTTGATGTAAAAGTTTCTTCTGAAGAAGGCATATCAACCTCATCATCACCATTATCACGAATCATCATACACTTGCCATGTCAAAAAGCTAAGAGATTCGCAAGATTTTTCTTTTCCTTGCGTGCTGGGAATCCACAATTACTGGAATTATAAAGGTTTAGATAACATACAGTTAGAGTGTACATTTATAATTTGTATGCTAAATAGTAAGTCGCTAAAGCTCGGAGTCGATGATGAGAAAAGCACGCAATAAATTCGTACTCATGAGTAAGCACGAGGAGAGGGGATTTAATAAGGCATTAATCCTAAAACCATTCATTCACTTCATGTTTACGTATGTACTTATGTATAATATTCATGTATGTATGTATTACACATTCATATACACATTATGGGATATGGGATGTGAATGCAAAATGCATTACGATGAATTTATCCAATATATCATAGTGCGGCATATAGGATGTTGTTGTGTAGACGGCAGGAGTGTGTAGTGTGTAGACTACAGACTACAGACTTTTCAATGTATTAATGCTGTAGAATAGACACTGAAGCTGCAATTATTTCAAGAAAATGTATGGAAACGTCAAAAGGCACTTAACCAACCAATCATCCAGCAGTTTATTTGATTGTCGGGGCGTCATTTTATGTAAATACATGACAAATTACCCTCTCTTCAAGTTTGTTGTGTCTTCTTCATAAGATTACTGGGCGATGACTACTTTCTTAACTCAACCTTCCTGTTATTGTATATTTTTAGTTGTCCCTTCCTTGGAAAGAAGTGAACTAATGAATTTTCAATTGAGTAAATACAGTTTCATCATCGCTGTCATGCTTACTAATAATGTGGGGCTGTGCTACACTCTACAATTTTTTTATAGTTCAAACAGTGAAGCCATAATTTGTGAAAATAAAATGCACGCGCTGAAAAAGATTTTCCAGGAAATTGTTAGTTTCTTGCAGGGACTAAACTTTATGCTTAAAAATCAAGACTTGTTCATCCCACGTAATTCCTGGATTTTTACCTCCTTCAATACCTTCTTTTCCGGGAAAAGTGACAACAATACTGGTGTAATGATGATGATAGTGCTGCTCAAATATGGAGAACAATGTGGTGAGACAGAGCACGTCTCAAGGAGGAAAATAATTGGATTCCAAGGGATTTTCCATATTGTGTTATATTTGTAGGGCAGGATATGGGAAAATTCTTTGCAAAGTTAAGAAAAATAAACAAGGAAAAGAGCAAGAAAGTATGTTTGAGTATACATAATAGTTATATAACTATATTTCATTGATTTCTCTTTTTATTGTCAGCAAAGTGCTGGTCTTGGAATGTATGTACATAAGATATTACAATGGACGTGTCTTTTCTATAAAGTATCTCGTCTATCTTGTGTTTGAAGTGTGCTTCATCTTGTCTCTCTTGGTCGTAGTTGTTATGCCAGAGTTTTCCAGGGTTTTGGTTGTCTCTTCGCACAAGATTTTTGGAGTTTTATCCATCTCTCTGTGTTTGTGTCTTGTGTTAGGTTAGAACTGAGCAAAAGTAAAACCAAACAAAAGTCGATACCAAAAACTTTTTCACGCTTGTACCGTAAGTGTGCAAAATGTTGGGTATTTTGCATGATAATAATATTGAACATTCAATATTATATAATCCTCTGGTGCGTTGGATCTGTAGAGACTATAACCTAACAGTATACTCTATAAAACCAGGTGGAATGCATAGTAAAGGATTGAAAAGGTGCGGATTTTAGTATCTGAATTGGAGATTCGCATATAGATGTATTTGCAAAGATTTCAATCTATCTCACTTTAATTTACATTTGCTCAGTATGTATACAGAATTCTTTCCACTCTCCATTTTCTTCGCAATAGAATAGAGCGGACTCAAATTATATTACATGACTTGACTCGAGGTGAGGTTGAACTCATCATTTGTTTTATTCTCCTCACTTCTCTATTTCCCTGCCTCATGTTTGCGAAAGATGGTGACTACGATGAGAGCCATTTATTTTCAAACCTGATCTACCTAAACGAACGTTACCGCACAACAATGCACTGCATATAATTACATTTTTTGAATTTCTGCAAAATTTTTCTTGCGATTCAGTCGCTATTTTTCCAAGCTATAAAAATTCAAGGGAGAGCAGCGGTCGATACTGAGTATGGAGATTTTTTGTTTGGAAAGGGTTATTTATTATTCATTTATTACTATGAAGCTTGGACAAGTTGAAATAGAGGATAGGGAAACTGCGCCAACTCGGCCTGTCAAAATTAGTTTTGAAAGATTTGATTCCATGTATCTAAAAATCATGGGATCATGTATGGGCAACGATATTGAATTTCCTAGACGAAAATGGGAAAATATTGGATGTATTTCATAAGATACCGTACAAAAGACGAAGGAGCCGGATTCATTTTTTTCTTGTTCTTTTCTCCAATTTGTACTCTCCAGTCCGAGTCCTAGGAAGAGCTCCAGGCATGAGTGCACACTATGCTTTGCAAAATATGGATATACAGACACTATATGTATATATACACACACATAAGTAAGCTTCCATTTTCTTCTCAATCGACTTTGAATCTTCTAGTTTGAAGCTTACAATTTTGTACTTTTATTTGCGATATAACCATATTTCTACATTCTACTAACAACTACAAATTTTTGGCTGGTGGTGTATGTGTTCTTTTAGTTGCTCAGAGGTATTTGATTCTTGCTCTCCTCAAATGTGATAGCATAAAATGCCATAAATGCAGTCATAAAGTGAGACACGAAAAAATTGAAATTTAACCTTTGCCCTTTAGAGTCTCAACAAAGCATCATTCCATTCTTTTCATCTATTTTCGCAAATACTATAGTCCGTGCAAAAAAAGAACGGCGAAAATCTGGAATCGAATTTAATTTTATATTGGTACAAAAGTAAAGGTGAAGAAGTTATGGACATAGACCTACAGATTGTTGTTCGATGCGATACAGTGATAAACTTTACAGCACGCCAGTCATAAAAAGATACACTATACACATTTTGCATAGGTTATAAAATATTTTTTGACCATCCCAAATCTGCTTTTATACATATATGTATGCATATTTATAGCCAATGAAATAATAATAAATAGTGGAATTAGGAATATATTAAGTAAACAGAATACGTTCATGTTTTGAGGCTCCCCAAACGTGGAAAGTTCAAGTAATACCTATGCATTCTTCTATAACCAAGCGTAATTGTGGATTTTGAAATATGCAAGTTGAGCATTTGAAACTCTGAGTTGCGGCTGGTCAGGGCAGGTTAACTTTGAAACTGACTTTCTTTAAAAATTGATCATAAAATAGAATCCATTCTCATACATACTTACTTTATACATAAAACGAGGAATTTAGGAAGTCCAAAATCATTCCTTTCGTTTACACTTCAACCTTTATTTTCAACCAGTGTTTGAATAGCACCAATTTGAAGATGATTGCAGGATTTTCACTGCAATTCCCCGGTTTGATTACATTAGGTGGCCTTGGCTTGGCTTGGCTCCCTCAATCGTCCCAGTTTCCATTTTCATTTCCATTATCATTTCAAATTCAAACTTCAACTTTTCCACTTACTTTCGGCTCCCGTTCTTGTCCTAATATTTCGTGCTTTTGTAAATTGCTCTTCTTCCGCTTCAAATTCTCGCAGCCGCATATTAAAGTCCTGAACTTTCTCCATTTCCACCACGTCATTTTTTGCGTGGCTGACTCTCGCTGGATATGACTGTGAGCTGACTTGAGTCAAAATGAAAGGAAAAAGAAAGGTAAAAAGGGGAAAGAAAAAAAAGAAAGGGTAGAAGGGAAAGTTTGCAACGGACAGGGCAAATAAATAAATGGCGAGTAAATGGCTGCGTCAACCTCCATTTCATTCCATTTCAGGTGTGTGCTCACACTTTTGATTGTTCTCCCTGCTAAAATGACAGAGTTCCTGGAAGCGAGAGAAAACATAGAGGAATGAGAAAGGCGAGATTGCAACCAAAGACCAAACCGCTGTGCCTTAGGTGGCTCAGCGTCGCATAGCATACACAATGGCTCGTTGTTCTTTTCATATAGAGCCGTCCTAAGCAAGTACCTCAAGGACAAAAACCATTTCCCCCCGTGTTACATACATTCATAGTATACGTATGCATTGCATTGGATTGGAACAACGGCAGAAACTGACCGTATATATTTGACACTGATGCTGTCAACCATAAAAGGAAACAAAACCACGAGAAACTAAAGTAAAGTGAGAGAGGGAGAAAAAAACAAGGAATAACCGGCTTGTTTACACTTCACAAAGTGAGAAAATGGTGTAAATACACTCCTTCAACCTCACGTACAAACGGACTCATGTATCCATCGACTTTCCATCCTCTAGTTCCAAAGGAGCAAAATGTCGGCACGGTGAAAGGGAATAAAAGGGAAGGAAAGTAAAGGTAAACATTAATGTAGGAATACTCGTATGTATATGTATTTAGCAACTCGAGGGGTTGAAAGGCGAAGAAACAAACATCAATTCAAAGGAAGAAAATGTTGTCCGAAAACAAAGAGCTGTTATAGTGATAAGCTTATACAATCAAACTTACATAGTAACTAATCAAGTACGATATACATACCCGTAATTGACAAATTGTTTGGCATACACTTAAAATGTGTTAGTACGTATATCTTTGCATAATAGCTCTTGATTATGGCTCAAATTAAATAAGGTTCCACTATCTGAAGAAATCGGTGGCGATTGTTGCTAAATTGAAGGTCATTGATGTTTGTCAATGTTACGGTCAAAGTCGGATTTGGATTCGGATTCGAACTCGTATTCGGGTTTGATTTAGAATTCGCTCAAGTTATCGCTCCTCACGGTCGAGCAGGCTATTTCGAGGTTAGTTCCTTAATTGCCCCCTGCATTATATCAATCAGCCACGGTTGACGGTATAAACGTATAATATTACTATACCATCAATTATGGAACTTGACAACACATTCGCATTCGTATAAATAGATCTTTGTTCATATATACTGATACACATACATATTTTGTGCACACAAACATACCAACATGCTTATATCAGTACAATACTTCATTCTAAATTAAATGTCTACTCTGCATGCTGTAGGCACATGTAGTATGTGGGGGTATTTTCTCCATTGACAAAGAAAAAGACAAATAGTAATGGTAATCTCATTCCTGATGCCGACAGTAATAAAGACAAGGGAAAAGGAAAGAAAAAACATAAAGCATGAAGACAAATCTGATTTTCTTTATATATTTTTGCAATGTTATTATTGTTGTGAAGAAGAAGAAGAAGAAAAATACAAAGCCATCGTATTTAACCAGACACACGCGTCCTGCTTTGTACCAATGCATTTCACGTTTATTTCATGTCTACCGTCTAAATGGGTAAACATAATGGATACGTTTGGAAATACAAATACAACCCATTGTACCTTATGTGTGTATGCGGTGACCACGATAGAGTAATGCATATATTTGATACGATTGTTTGCTCGTTGTTGATGTTGATGTGCGGCGCGTGTGGTGGAGATGGTTGATGGTGGTTTAGATTTTGGTTTAGTTCTTGGGTGGAGAAAAGAACGCACATTGAGAAATTGGAAACACATCGCATTGACAGCGTGGATGAAGGATATACATGGAGGAATTTTTCTAAAAGCTTACTTGTGAGAGAATAAGACAGGTGCATATAAATGTATACATTGTATATTGTGTGTATCTCTATATTATAGTGAGCATTGCACAGTACATCATTTACGGTTGTTGATGAGTGTATGCAATTCATATAATATATATTGCCCATTATTTTCTTCCTCTTTTTAGTGTTGCTCTTCCACTTTCACTCTACTATCTATTTTTCCAAATCTACCTATTCTCAAACCATAAATAAATGTCCGGTTTTGTTTTACTTTCGCCATCTAGTAGCGTGGAGAAAGTAAAACAAAACCGGACATTTATTTATGGTTTGAGAATATACATATGTAATATGCACAGTGTACAGTGTACATATCTTTAAATCTATTGGGTAGAGCCGACTCGACCCACAAACAATAAATCTCGTAAAAAGCAGGAGCAAAGCAGATAAAATCGAGATGAACTAAAACGGGAATTATAATTCCACACAAGCGTATTTAACCACTTTCCCCCTTTTTTTACTTTTTATAATCCTTAAAATGGACGCTTTTAAAATATTTTCTTGCCAGTGTACCGAGAAAATCCGGAAAATCGATGATTTAACAAAGAAGCAGGAAAAAAAAATGAAGCAAGCCCTTTTACCATATACATTTTTGTCTAAAGTATAAAGGTTATTTTCCAACCCATTTTCAAAGCGGAAAAGGAAGCGAGAGCAATCGTGTAAAAATAATAATGATGCTACTCCAACTCTAAACGCCTTGTTGGATTCTCAATGGACTTGAAGCTTGCGTCTGGTATACATAGTTTCTCCAATGGTGTGCATTGATGCAGGAGCCAAAATAGGGCCCTAAAAGGTCCATAATAGAATGCAAAATGTAAATGAGGATCATATACTATAAAAATATGAATATAATATAAACAGCATGCATTTTATATGCAAGACATACATATGTATCTGCTGTCTATATACATAGAAGGTAGAGATATACATACAATGTACGTGCAATGTAGAGATATACTATACAATGGATGTCGGAGATGACAGGGAAATGAAAGTATGAAAGTAAATTTTTTCACCATGCAGGAAAAAGGTCGGAGAGAGAAGAGTCGTCGACGACAGCCCTCTTTCTGATTACTGATACTGATACGATACAATAGAGGAATACAGTGGAACATTTTTTACATGTGTGTCTCTTTTCCACATTCAAAATACTCATCGTAAAGCATATCACATCACAAAATAACCCAACGTATCATGCTGATTCTAAATGATCGTGACACGTCCCGCTATATCTAATCACGGGGAATAAAGGATGGAGGGAGGACGGGAAAAGAGCCGGTATACATACAACCACCACACATGTAAAAAGGTATAGGACATACATATATGCAAGTATATATGTATTATATGTATGACCGAGTAAAAATAATGTATTCGAGTAAGTGAGGAATATAGGAGGAGGACGAGGACTACAAGTCATGAATTCAGAATCCTCAATCCTCCGATTCCTAGTTCAGATTCGGAGCTGGAAAAATACGAGTCGGAACCACACTCGGGCTCCTCATACATACACACATACACGTATGTATGTACCACATGCATACGGACTTGCATAAGAAGAGATGAAGGAACTGAGGAGAAACACACAGATAAATGGTAAGGGCAAGGACTGAGGGACTGAGTCGTCGCCGAACAGTTGGGTTATCTCTCCTTCTCTCTCTCTCTCTCTCTCTCTCTCTCTCTCTCTCTCTCTCTCTCTCTCAAGGAAAATATCAAAAGAAAAAACCTACAAGACATCCCCATAAATTCAGATCCACTTACTTTATTATTATTATTACCACACATGTACAATATACAATATAGCATAGTACATAGTACATAATACACATGTTTTTAGTATTATTATGACTGTGGAAATGAAAATCAAAGAGTCAAGATGAGAGTTGTGAATCAGAAATGGGAATACATACATACATATTAGAATTACATGGGTGATTTCTGATTCCTGATTCATACATAATAATATGTACCTACTTACTACTTACTTACTACTTATACTGATTCTTCTCGAAATAGTCAACGTCAAAAAAGTGAATCGGAAAATCCTGTTCCTCAATGTTAATACATAATATACAGATACTGTATTAGTCAGTACACACACACCGACGTTCATATTTTCCATTATGCACGAAATGAAATGTGCTCTACATTTGATTTTGCCTTAAGTACATAAATGTGTTATTGCTGCTGTTATTACACAGTGCAGTCAAGTTCCAACTTGAAGTGATCAGTGATCAGGCCAGCAGGTAGTCAGAGTCAGAGTCAGAGTCAAAGTGAGTGAGTTTATCTTGAATTTTTTATATATTAAAGACTTTTTTACACATTACTTTGCTCCGCTTCAATTCGCCGACATCCGATCGATTCGACGTTCGCCTTGGACGAGAGACGAGATGGACACACCATTTTTTTACCATTATACTTAAAATGTGAAATTTTTCCTGCTTCTTCTTCTTCTACATACTGTATGTATGTACAACTACTCCTCCTCCTATCAAAAAGTATAAGAAGAGAGAGAGAGAGAGAGACAGAGAGTCAAATTGAAATATAGGAAATACCTACCTTCGTTTGTATGGTATAATAAAATATTAATATATATAAAAGGGGTCGAAAAATCGAAATCGAAATGATGGCAATGTGGCCATGCTGATGGTGATTGTGATGGTGATCATGATGAGTATATTAAGTTATTGAGATTCGAGTTGAAAGAAGGGATTGAGTTGAACATCTTCTTCTTCTACTTCTTCTACATCTTCTACTCTCTTTCTCCCTGCTCGCTTAATAGCCTGTCATGTCAATTGATTCGGCATTTGGGATAATTTGTTGCGCGAAATGATAGTTCGGCTTCCATTATACGATACTATGGAGGTTGATGCTCATCCCCCTGACAGCACATCTCTCTCTCTCTCTCTCTCTCTCTCTCTCTCTCTCTCTTCTTCGTCTTCTTGTTTGTGTGATCTGGATTTCTGGATATCTGATCTAATCGCGATACCATACTAAACCAAACCAAACCAAACCATTCCCGACAATTCCATTATTACACACTACATACTACATACATTGCATTGCACACGGGAAGATCTGACTTTGAAAGTCAAGAGAGGTTGCTGATGGAACTTTTGCTTCTGAAGTCTGATTCTGACTCACTGTATTTTCCCGTACAAGCCGCATATGTTCATCTTTTTTTCCTTTTATTCCCCCTTTCATTTTCCTGCCTTTTATGTCGAGGCGCTTTCACAAAGGAGTTTGATCAAAAATCAATTATTATTATTATCATTAGCATCATCTCTTCACCATCTTGATTTTAAATTACAGGTAAAACTATGGGATAAAAGTATTTTTTCAAATAATGACCATATACTTACTTATTCATCATTATCACCATTATTTTTAGAAAGTCAAGGTACAATTAAAAAATACTGTATAAAAATACACACATTAAAATATTTGTGGGCAGAAGGAGGCGGACATTTTGTATCTATAATCTATATACGTATACAGTTTAAAATTTTAAACTCGGGTATTATTAGCATTTTTTATGCTCCTGGTTTCGATCTTCCTTAAAGATATACTTACAAAACTACGTAGTTATGCAGGAAATAATATGATTGGGATACCAAGGTGAAAAAACGGAAGAAAACATCTGTGTTTCTTGTATGTAATTCTGTATAAGTTGGACAGCTTTTACATGGAATTGTAAAGAAAATGTTCTTCTCTACAAAAAGATGGAGATTCGATCACCAATGTTATATACATTGTATACATTATAATATAGAGACAAAGATAGAAAACTCGATAGCAGACAGATTCAGATTCAGATTCTTGCTCACACTCCAATTTCGTTCCATTTTCCATTCCATTCCATTCCAGTGGATGACGGTCGATGACTCACATGTTTAGTGTCCAAATGTCGTCGTGGACGTCATCATCTTCTTGACATGTTCATGTTCATGCCCATGTCCACGTCCATGCGTTCATATGATAATGGGTGAATCAAATCTGAATCTTGGATCTCGCGATCGGAGACAGTGGCAGCAGACATGAGACATGAGGCAGAGTATATACATGTAAGTATGAAGAAGAAAAGGAAACAAAATTGAGAAAACCAAAACCAAGTCCAAGACGAGGACGAGCCAAATAGAAAGAAAGCTGCAGATGATGAAAAAGTTTTCAATTCATTCATTTTCATTCAATTTCCATGTATTCAGTTCTCTCTAGATTTTTTGCAAGATTATCTCATCGTCCCATCGCAGTGCCAGTACACATAGAACTGTGCATGAAAAAGGTACAAACTATCATTATTATACATAATATATTATGGGACAATATGCGGACCTCAACCTCAACATTTAAAATACTTTTTATTTTCGGTGGTGCACCCAAAGCCAAAGCTAAATCCAAATCCAAAGCACACATTTGTTTACTACACTAAAGAAAAAAGGGAAGTTACAGTTGTCTGTTCAGTTCTCTCCTGTTCTATGTATGTACATTGTACATGTACACAAAATACAATGTATACACCTTTACTTATCACAACCAAGAATCAAAATCAAAACCAAAACCAAAGCTATACATAACTATATGTATAGCATAGACACAGAAGAGCCATAAGGTTCAATTGAAAAAAGTTCACATACACATGTACAATGTACATAATACGAGAGCCGATTCCCAAGTTCGATTACATTGACAAAACTGCATTTTTAATCTGCTATCTGCTCTTCTTTGAAAGGAGAATCGCTGCTGCTGTTTCTTCCAGGGTAAAGTAAATACATGTGCATTCATATACGATATACGACATAAGGCATAAATACATTGAAAAACCAAAAGATGGGCCGGAATTCATGATGAATCGTGCATATTTATTTATTTTCCTACCTTTATATATTGTAAAATTCTTCATTTTCCATCAGATAATAATAACATTCATTCATTCAGCAAACGCTCAATGTTGATGCTCATTCAATGGAGAAAAGGACTCCTTCATCATACATAATGCGCACCTTCATTCTTCATGTTCCTCCGTTTTTTCTTGGACATTCCACAGCCGAAAACCAGGACATGACAAATTTTGTAGGTACAAAAAATGAGCCAGAGCCAACAGCAATTTGAAATTACACTGAAAAAGAGAAGAGCGGGAATTCAAAAACTAAAAAAACTATCTATTGTATAAAGATGACACAATATTATGGAACACACAGACTACAAATTGAGTCGCCCTGGACAAGATAAATAAAAATATCCCTACTTAAGTTTTGTCAACCCTTTTGTTACGTTATTTATTTAATAAATTGTATACACTGTATTAAATTGTACCTACAACCGGAAGGTTCTTGAAATAACTCTCAATTCTTATTTCTAATCTTGAGTTTAACATTATTTACTCAAGAAAACCAAACTAACCAAACCAAACCAAAGGAAAGGCTTAAATAGGGCAAAGGCTGACGATTGGATAATTATTTGTGTAAATAATTGACAAGAGACTGTACAAAGTATTTTACTATCAGATTTGATTAAAAATACAATTTATATACACAATAGAATTAAAAATAGCAGAAATTCTTATTCTTCATTTAATTTACTTGTTTATCGTCGAGGTTATACAAAATTTTGGCCCTTTTGGCACTTAATGTGTTGTTACTCTTTTTATGTAACCACGAACCACGAATTTCTTGGTTATTGATTGTGAATGTTGCATTTCTGTTGGACCCTATTCAATATTTACTCTTTATGTGTACTAGAGACATACTTGTTGTTTACACAGCCATGCATTTTGTTTTGTTTTCACCCATTGGTTAGATTAGTGGTGTAGAAATAAACCAAAGAAAAGCAAGGCATACATACACAGCCTATACAAGTAAAAGGTGGGCAAGTAAAAGGTTGGAGCTGCATACTGCATACACAACGTTAATGGGACGAATCCAAGTTTAAGTTTGCTCAAGGAACAACAAAAAGAAGAAGACAAAGTCCCTGGAGCCTGGAGCACTGTCTGTGATGATCTTTCCTTTTGGCTTGGTGTTGTTTCAAATAATATCCAAGAGAATAATAATATGTAGGTATGTATAATATATAGTTAATAATCTAATCGGCCATCAGGTCAGGACTCGGTGGAAATTTCAATACAGAATTCGGAAAATGTAGAGCAAATTTCCAATACACTGAACCTTGAACAAATGTACACGATGTATAGACAATAGAAAATCCTGTAGATACATTTTGCGTTCATGTTTAGAATTTCAAATGTTGAGTAAATACCCAGAAATTCCAGGGCTATTTAGCAACGGGGTTGATCTCCGATTCCGAGTCTGCTTCTGCTTCTATCAGTACTTGTGCTCCTGGTCCGGATTCAAGTTTCAATTTCAGAGACGTTTATCTCTTGGCTCCTTGGAGCAATTTTTTATTTTCAGGGTGATTATCGCATCTGCTCCTGTGAATACGAATGGATAAACATTAACCATCGTTCAGCATGCACATGGAACATACATCACGAAGAGAATCATTATCATTCGAAACCCCTTGAAAATTGAAACTGTGCCCCACGGTATAGATAAATAGACAATAGACACTGTATGTTTTTTTACACAGGGAAAGATGATGACCATCGGGGAAAATTAATTGATAGGATCGAAGATCGAAAATCCCGGAATAAAGTGTAATGGCCACGTTTTTCTATACAAACTTTGTTTTTCTTAATTCATTGTTGTTTGTTGTTTATTGTGCATAGTCGTAAGTTATATATATAGAAAGCACCAGGGAATTGTCTCGAATTTTCTGGGGTTTTCTTCGCCGTTCAAGTTATTGTAGAAAATAAACAAAAATACCTCGAAACTCTTGACGTTTACTCCTATTTTTTAGCATATTCATCGTTAATTTCGGGGAAAATGGGCAAAATAAATAATTTTATTGCTATTTTATGCCCTCAAAATTGTTTCGAGCGTTTAGCTCCATTTTTTAGGGCTAGATACTTACGATTAGTATTTTACGTATATAAGAGCAATCGTTAATGTCACTGTATTTGTTTTTGTTGCTCCTTGCTCCTCCTCTCCACTAGCCATGATCATAAACGTTTATAGTTTATAGTGTATACTGTATACATGTTGTGTACAGTAATACATTGTGAGTAATGAGCGCAATAAAAGCCTATTAATAGGCGGATAAAATGAGCAACTTGAATTGAGTAAATAGTAAATATGTATGAAGTTAATACGATACTACAAATGTATCGCATTATGTGGAAGAATAATACAGATGAATAACAAAACAAAACGAGCGGATCGTCCCTTTTCGAGTTGTTGGGCGAACAAACATAAACAAAGAACCGTGTTTTTGTTCAAGATTCACCATCACTTATGTACAATGTACAAGTTACAAGAATTTATCTTGACTAGTTACCAAAATCCTAAATGCGTTTAATAACATCAAATTTATATACACTAGCTGTGAAATTAGTAGGAAAACATACTAGAATAGAAGATAAGAGAATTATATATACCCTTGCAAAAAAGTTTTGCATAACCTTTTGAAAATTTCGTGAAATTTGACAAGATTGACAATTGACAGTTTTTGATGAGATTTTCATGTAGGTTGTCATGGAAACGTACAAACAAATTACCGGTATTTTTCAGCCAAAAGTTGGCCCGTTTTGTATGCAGATTCTGCCAGAATTGGGTAAAAATTCACCGAATTCGTCCAAAGTTTTCGTCGGTCAAAATTCGACAAAATCTGTAAAAATTTGGTTGCGTGGGCCAAAATTTTGGCTCGACATTCGGCGGAAAATTTTGGTGCAGTCATACACCAAAATCTCGTCAAGATCTGATGAAAATGGAAAACAATTTTGACTAAAGTCGTGTCAAAGTTTCACAAGATTTTTTTCTAAGGGAATAGTTTATGCGTTTATATTTGTATTGCGATTATCTTTACACGGCTTTGGTGTTTTCTTTAAAAAACAACGTTTTTCACTTTTTCAGTGTTCAACGTTTTAGGTTTTATACGACTAATAAATACATTTTTTATGTATGAAGTGCATATCTATATCTATCTATACGAAATAAACAAATGAGGATGAAGACCCATCGAAATAAATTTGAAAATTCCTTGTTTTGACTCCACGGTATTTTACTCTTACAATCTGAATGAAATCAGTAGCCAACACCAAACACCGAAGCACTGATGCTGACGATGAGGATTGAGAATTGAGAATCTGCATGATGTGATGCAAAATAAAATTCAAGTATGGATCCAAGACAAACAGAGGATCCAAGATGATGATAATCCCTGTGGAATCAAACAAGGATTTTCCCATGGAATACGGAAATGTCTCCGTCTCTGTTTGAGAAACCATTTTTTACTTTTTTTTCGCCTTCTTCTTCTTTTCACTCCAAACACCAAATTCCGAGGAGAAAGACAGTCTTTTTACACAAATACATACATGCATACATATATACAAGAAAGATGCCGTAAAAATTGTACTTTTAATAGCTCTCAAGATTACGACGTCTAATATTTGTATATCTGTATCTGTACATATAAAAGAGCGTGTGAATGCTACATACATTGTGCGATGACGATGAGCTGCTCTCAATTGGGCAATAAAAAAAAGGATGTGGAAATTCGGGATTTCTCCAAAAATCCGAGACAAGATGCATTAAATATTGCGAAATCGGAATGTATTTTCATTCTCTACTCTCTCTCTCTCTCTCTACGCATAAAAGTAGAACATACATACATACAAAGTTACAAATGAAAAGAGTGCCCGGGTTTCGGGTCGCTTTTCATTTTGTTTATGCATACAATGTACAATGTGAGATGTGAGATGTGCGAGGGGCGAGATGCAGCAGGGCACACACAAAACACAATCCAAACCAATTCAATCCAATCCAATCATGTGGATTGCAAAATTGCACACATTGTAAATTGTGAATAGTGTAAGTATGTATAATGTATATACATACCTAGATAGAAACTCTGAACTAAAACGAAAATGTAGAATACATACATAAATATATCTTTAACTTTCCACAGTGCGCCGTGTTTCTTGCCGTTGTGACAAAGTAGACAGCGACAGAGGCGACAAGTACAATAATTTTAAGTGGAGAAGACAGTGACTTATCGTCCGGGATTTAATTCCAAGATTGGGGCCACACAGCGGATTCAAACAGATTCCTCCCGATTACATACCTACTACATATTATTATTATGTATTTCCCTGGTCCCTTTTACCAGCTCCTGTTTCATGTTTCTTGCGTTTTAGTTCATCCATTTTACATGTACATTGAAATTTCGGACTTGGACTTTTGGAATCCAGCAGACTTAGATCAGAGTACAAGTACATATATATACATAGATACAATAAATAAATTTTCATTTTCATTGACTTGACTTGAGCATCGCATCGGCTCCAAATTTTACTGTGACTTTATATCACTAAAATTTTCTATACATGTATAAGTAGATTTTATATCGCATAGTTTTCAACTCGAGTTCAATTTCAAATTTAGATGCTTTTCTTCGTCCTCTGTTTCATACTTGAGACCCCAGCATCAGCTTCTATCTATCTATGTATTATGTATTTATTACTCAATTTCCCTGCCGGAAACGGATCGAGATGAAGATGCGGCTAAAGATATACAGATTACAGATACACACCGAGATGCGGATAAAAGAGGATGAAAACAATGCAGAGTGGGAGAGAGAGTGAGAATGAGACAAATTTCCAAATCTCTAAATCTTCATCTGCATCTGCAAACTTGACATCATGGAGAGCGAAAGAGCGAGAGAGATAGAGAGAAAGCGAGAAATGCGAAACAAATTGAGAAGATTCGGAAATAGAATATGTAGAATGAAAGTGTCTCCTCTAATCTGCGATTATAGTAACGAGGGGCAAAGTTAGCTTCCACTTGTAAAGGTGGAATTAGCGGTATGCATGTAGAATATAAATTGAATACACCCCAGGATCAATTTAATTGATACGCAGATAAATTTAAAGGCTAATGAGAGAAACACAGTAATCAGTAATTACTTTTGGTTTAGCTTGAAAATCGGCCCATGAACCTTTAAAGCTGTGATAAAACAATTAAAAGTAATTTTTTAGACCTACAAAAGTTATCCAAGTGTCATTATTTAGCACACTTTAAATCGCCAAACTATAAGATGACGATTAGAAAAGTTTTTTACGGTGAAAGTTGACATTTTGCCCCACGTTACTCTAATATTTACTCTTATTGTATACTAATTTGACAGCCTATTCCGATTGCCGCACTCTATACGATACATTATACGGAGCAGATTCTCAGCTCAATTCCGGAGCTCATTGTTTCCCGATTGCATTCAATATAATATCCCTTGGAAAAAAATCTTGTCAAAAAATCTCATGAAATGTGGACAAGATTTTGGTCAAAAATCTTGTCGATTTTGATCAACTTTTGATGAAATATCATGAAAATCTCATCAAAAATTGTCAATCTTGTCAAATCTCAGATTTGATGAGTTTTTTTTTCTAAGGGTATAGCTAACTAATATGAAATTTTTTAGATTTTTTTTGATTTTGTCAAACGGAGATTGAGATTCGAGTGTTTTTTTGACCTTTCATCTTATTTTTGTTCTACTTATCTACATACATACAAGCGTCATATTTAATTTACCTAGCCTCACGCCACATAAAAAAGCGGGCAAATTATCCACAAATAAATAAATGATAGACGGAGCACGGGATAATGAACATATACACATATATCCGCGGTTAGAACGTACCTATACATAAAATAATACAAATGATGCTGATAATATATTTTTCTTATATTATACAAGCCGAAAAGGTTTCTGTCTTGGATGTATTTTTTCACTTCCACATCAATCCAATCCAAAGCCAGCCTATTAGTTTAAGAAAACCTACACAGATATTATGTATAATAGATACACCAGCAAAAACAACGAGAATCGACAAGATGGGAAATGGGAAACCAAGGTAAGCAGACCAATTCAATGTAGTCATTATGTAATCGTAATCACATACTCACTCTCCTCAAGCTTTACGTTTCCTTATGTAATGCAATGATCAATAATAATCCTCCTCCACTCCGCCTCTCATTCCTTTGATTATTGTACGTCTGCTCCTTCACAAAAGAACAAACACAAATGTATGACATAATAATACGGATAAATAATAGGAAAGCCACATTGACGGAAAAAAATAAAAAAGTAAAACAGCTGACTGGCAAAGACAAAACATACGAGTACCAATGTATATTATACGTACGTATTTACTTTGAAATGGTAAAATAATACATTTCTCCTTCCTTTTCTCATTAGCTCGTTGGCTCATCCGCAAAAGCATTCTAATCTAATATATTACACGCTGTATTATGTATTATGTAAGTACGGAATTGGATCAGAATTACAAAAAGTTAACAAAAAGTATCATATAAATTATACATAGTTAGAGGTTTTAGACCTGGATTTTTGGACATGTTAGTTGTCTGCTGTCCTTTGAAGAGATTCAACCCCTTCCTTTACCCTTTACCTCATTCATAGAACAAGTCTCAAGGGTATGTATTGTATATATAAAGAGAAAAGCAATTCGGCCACAGTTAAAAAGGAACGGGAAGAAAAGATGGTCATTGTATATTTTGTCTCTTTTGTTTTGTATCTTGTTGAACCAACTTGAATTGAGAGTGTGCAGACAGCACATTTATATATTTATTACTTCACTTTCGAGTGATTCAAGTATCCACTATCCACTAATAACAAAAGAGAACGAGACGAGAGCAGAGAACTAAATATTATGGAACAAGACAAGAACAATTAGGCCCCAGTCAACTTCAACTTGAACTGTGCGCATAGGGTAAGTAGTAAAAGTACATATAGTATGTATTTAATAATATGGCTATAACCTCTCATTATAAAATGCTCTGTTTTTTAATATCACGGCATATTGTACACAAAAGGTTGTTTATGTATTTTGGATATAAGAGAACGTCAAATTAAATAAACATTTCACATCTTTTTCGTTTCTTCCTTTAAACTGTAAGTACAAGCACGCGTGGTAAAAATGGAAATCGGCTAAGCATTATAATTGTTTTATTTTATACATTCTATTAGCATTTTTGGGATTGGGTGACCAGTAACCCAGCAAACGAAAAAAATTCAGAAAACTTACAAAAACAATAAACCAAGAATCAGAATTTTGGCAGTACAATTATGTAACAATAATTAATATCATTATTTTATAGAGACAATTATTTTATCATATAGAAGAATACATGGAGTAACGAAGGAATTAATATTTAAGTGAACTAAAAATTAGTTGTTTCCCCTGTATAATGTATTTAAGTAAGTAAATCAGCGAATTTCATAATGACAATGAGGAAACCATTATTTTTTGTTGTGACCAGTTTGAGTATTAAATCCTCGTAAATTTTTTTACACACATACCTGCATATGTACAAACTACAAACACACCTTGTTATGATTTTGTGATTTTCCACACATTCATACAAAAGTACATAAACACTTGCTTACTTGTACACTGTACACACTACACACACGACATGGAAAAAATTGTGCGACCTTTGACTCGCTGGCTTTTCATTCTACTCTTGTTTCTTTCTTTCTTTCGTCCTTTTTCTTTCAAAGGTGGAAACCTGTGAGCTTCTTCTTTCAAAACCAAAACTAAGACCGACAGAGTCCGTCTCTTTTCTCAAGCTCCAAGCTCCTCGTCAGCTTCTTGAGAAACATGTAAGAAGGATTCCTATTTGAATTTGAAGTTTGAATAGTGTCTATAATGCATTTATTTATACAGAGGAAAATACGTAATATTATATACATAAGCATATAAGTTCTAGCTACAAACGTGGAAAGGGCAGCAAATCCTTTGAACTTGTGATTTGTTTAATTTTTCATCCTTTTCTTCGTTTCACTTCCCTGTTCACTGTTGGGCATTCAAGCTTTTCTTTTTCTCGCAGTTCGACTTTTATTCTTGCAGTTGCAGGTTGTCGTTGAATTTGTATTTGTAAATGTTTGTACCCAAGTATTTTATTATTAGCGTTTGAACCCGTGAACATTGGTCATGGAAGGAAAAAAGAATAAATGAATGAATGAATGAATGCCTTCGTCTTGACCGGGGTGATAATGTGACGATGGTCCATTCTTCTCCATGTTGATGTTGATACGGTTCATTTGACTGTCTGTGGATTAAGGACAAGGCTTGAGTATAAACAGTAAACAGTAGATACCTATGCATTATACATTATACATTATCTACACAAACCTATATGCGTGTACAAAGGAATAAATGCAGAAAGGCCAATGGTCTTACGTTTTTTTCAAGAATCTTCAAGATGGTCCGATGGTCAATAACCAACATTTTCAAAGCATAATATTTATATATACAAAAATTTAAAAACTCTCCAAAGAACGTTTGTGATAAATATTGATGATGTTATTGTGTATTGTGAGAAATGGTGGTTATTATAATACATAATATTGCCAACAATATTATTAGGATTAGGATAATCACATATTATTATAATACGCAGACTTTTGTTTATTTAGTTACCTTAAACTTGAAGTATGTTACCTAATACATAATATATTATGCGTAAATGTAAAAGCCTTCTTTTCCGCTCAACATTCAAGTCCTCTGGTCTATCTATTACACAACAAACAACAACAATAGTCAATATTTAGTAATGATGAAAAATGGGGTTTTTGAGCTGATTTTCCGTCCGCGACTCGAAGCTTCATCTTTGTGCCTGAATTTTATAAGAAGTTAAATTTTTATTCTTTCTATCCATCTTTAAAGAACATCCACCATAATTTAATATTATACATTATAAAAATACCTAAAAAATACTTGATAATTTAATAAAATAATACTTTATGCTGTATGCTGTATGCTACAATATTGGCCTGGCTAAACAAACAAAGGCTCTGGAGAACGGGAACCTTTTTACTTTATAACTGCTGTAAGTAAGTAAGTAGTAAGTATGCATTATAAAAATTCCTCAAATTCACAAAGGATAATCACCCGATCACAATAACCATCATCATCATACACAATACACACATGTTTATAATATAATCGTAATCATAATGATGATTCCTGGATGGTTTTCCGTCATTTTCCTTTCCGAGATCCCTTTCCCTGTTCATGCTCATTTTTCTCGAGTTTTTTTAATACAGATATACACACAAAACTTGTGTAAAAGGATGCCTGCGATACCTCAACAATTTTCCTCACATCCTTTTAAAAGATGAAGATTAGATTGAACTTGAAGTGTGTGATTATTATTATTATTATCTTCATCATTATTATTGTAGCGGTCCATCCATCTATTCTATATAATAAGACTGTATGCTGTAAGTATGTTGTATCGATACTCTAGACTCTAGACTGTAGACTCAGACCCACACGTTCGTGTTTGTTTTGCCTACTTTTCTCTGGACAAGACGTTGCACACACTTTGAGAGTTTCGAGAGTACTTGTTAGTGCTTAGTGATCGTTTCCCCTATTTTACTCTTTTACGTTTTCCTTCGGGGTGGTAAGTACGTACATAATATATTATTGTAGCTGAGCATAGCTGGTTTAATGCAGTTTCCTATTGTGGTTAGTGGTTAGGCAGGAAATATGTACAAAGTAAATATTTATAATACAAAATATTATATTATATCTATTATCCATAAAAAGGTGTATCCTGAAAATCCCAAACTATTTATTCTAATCGACTCAACTATTTATTTATACATTATATACACACACATGCAGCGTTTAGAAAGATATCTTGATTCTTGATACACAGTATCTGTACAAGTAATTCTCAGTTTGCAGTTGCAGTCCCGAAACCAAAAACTAGACACAAACATCCATTTCATTTTCATAAATACTTGAGACAATCACCTTGCACAATGTACAATGTGTACATACAACAGATTAAAGTTTGATGCTCTCTCTCTCTCTCTCTCTCTCTCTCTATCTCTACGTTCTGTATATTAAGGTAAAAGATCATATTGTATTATATTATTTCATTATTTCTTTATCGAGTGAGTCAAATCTAAACGGTGCACAGTGGATAATATGTATAATATATAATATACAAGTTCCACGTTCGCTATGGAGAAAAATGTGGAAGAAAATACCTTGCGTGACTCTTTAAATTTTCTCAATCCAACATTCAGCATTCAGCCCAATAGAAAAACGTCCATGCACAATGCACAAGTATCACGGTTTTTGGTCTGGAGTCCACGTCAACTTTTCTTTTGGTTTTTGGTCAGTGTTCATTGTTCATGATTCAGTTTGTGCATATTTTGCTCTTTGCTCATCTAGTAAATACTTAATGGAATAAAAGTACCACACGCATAAAATATAATAAAATTCAAAACTACAGTACAGTAGAGAAACAAAGCGAGACTTATAACAGGACATTCACCATCAAAATCAACATTTATTATTATATTATCTCTCTTCCTTTTTTTCTTATTTATAGGTAGATGCATTGTGCTGACGAATATCTCTCTCCGGTTCCAAGTATTTAAGTAAATGTTCGTATAAAATATAATTTTATGACTATGATACAGAATACAGATGATACATATATAATTGTATTATGATATTCCAACAAAAATAATATAATGCTAAATATTTTAGAATCATATTTGTGGGGTATGGAAATGAAGATGGACGAGAGGGCATAAAATTGCTTTTTGTCACGTAAATGTTTATCGTACATGTTAAGTATAAACTTCACCAAGAATCAAAGCTGCAACTAAAAAGTTTAAAGCATAATTTAATATAGAATTTTTTCTTGGAAAAATCCGTCTCGTCACCACTTCCTCCACACACACACAGAGTATAATATATAATTAACTTGGCTTTATTATAACATTCATACGTGATAATGATATGTTATTATTATACTTTGACTATAAACTATGGAAGTCGAGAAGAAGAAGAAGATGTTGATAATTGTGACGAACCTTGTTGAACCTCACATTACTATTATTATTATATCATCTTTCAATCAAAACTCAACGAGGTAGATCAAATTCTCCCAACATTATTTTTATTGTCATTCTGTGTACATTATAAAAAGCTATAAAATTAAGTCATGTATGTGTATAACGACCAATTATCAACTATCAACACAGTGTGGACAGGGCGATGATTCTATTCTTGAACCTGAGTCATAATTCCTGATGCAAAAATCTACCAGCTTGCATTTTACTTGTCCCTTTTTCTGCTGAAATTATCTGTGTATACAGTATATACAGTCAAATACAAAACAGGGATTCAAATTTCAATGAAAGGAAAAGACACTTTTGGCATATTGAATCTAATTCTATATCAATTTAATATAATTTGCTTCAAATGCACAAGGAGACAATATTTTTATAAAAAAACTTGAGCAAAGTTGCAAGCGAAAAATGTGACATTTCCTCTGATCCATTTTCC
>JAQIVE010000640.1:0-33902 GCA_034698285.1 Sminthurinus bimaculatus
AGGAGCTTTATTGGGCATTATGGATGGACACGACTTATTCAAGAAATTCGTAAGTAACCCTTCAACTCAAAATTTACTTTTATGGCATAGGGAAACATGAGGTGCTAAAATATTGGTATTAGTCATAGTTTTACACTGTAATTAAATTCTAGACAAACGTCACTCCGCAGTTTTAGAAATTCTAACGTGAATCACAGAGATTCCACAAAATATGTGCATATGATTTTTATTGACAAGGAAAAACATGCTCGCCAAAATCGTCAAGACTTGCGTACTTTGTGATTATAAATTGTGAATGAACGCATGTTTGCGTATTTGGCCTAGTTTTGAGAACATTTAAATTTTCAAGGAAAATGTATCGATATGAAATGTGGAAGGGGAAACTAATTAAACTTCTTATTAGACTATCATTTATGATTACTTATTACTTATTCAACACTGTAGCATTAATAGAATAGAATGTGTAGCATACAAACCAGTTATTTCTCGGCCACACTTTTACATACTACATGTAAAATATACATACATACTACATACATGATATGTATTATAAACAAACGGAAAAAAACAACGCTCTTTTATTTAGATTAGATGCATAGAATGTTTAACCTTTAAGACTTGATGAATAATCATGAATAAAAATTATGATTTTGCATTTTGTGTAATTAATTTATTGTGTTATAATGTTTTAATCAATGTGACAATATGTTTACGTTAATTATAGGATATGATCTTCCACTTGCTGGCTGCTCTCTTACTCATTGCCAGTGGTATTGTTTTCATCATCCACGTGAACGATCGAACCTCAAGAGTAGGGTCAAACAAAGACATCTTTGCCGAACAAATCAGTGCCGGGGTAAGAAGAACAAAATTGAATTTTTTGAAAGGATAAGAGAAAACCAAATGCAGCTTCTTATACTTATACCTTATACACAATTGTAGTCGTGATGAAATTATCTTTAGCAATTTATTGTAGCCCTGAATTATCGCATATTTTTATAATTTCAGTGTTTAGATCTGAAAGCATGAGCATGTGCACACTTAAGTGCTTACCTATACTCACTTGCATTTATTTTGTCCTCTGGACTTACATGGAATAGAAAGTGCGTAGATTGAATTCAGCACATCATTCCTGTACCATGTACATACATACATACTACATACATAAATACACACTGACACACGCAGTCGTTTTTCGTTGATAATGTATGGGCAGAAATTTCTTAGGGTTAATCTGTGGGTTGAATCTTCGTTTTGAGTCTACAATCGACTTACAAGGAATGTGACATTGGACGTCGTCATAAGAATTCGATTGTCATTTGCGATTGAGATGAATCTTTATCATATTTTCTGTCATGATCTTGTGACATCTTAATTTTTATTTTGTGCGTATATATGCAGTATGAATAAGACTATAGAAAGGCTTTAAATATCAGACAAAGTCCTCTGCTGAGAAATCTGCACACGCAATTTCCAAAACTCCAAAACTAATCAATTAGTATTGTCAACCTCGTTGATATTTAAAATGCATACAATAATATTTAGTACACATACATTTTCAATGTAAATTTTGAATCTCAAAGAAATCTTGTTTCTCTATGTACACTCATCATTCATCATAAGGAAACGGTGATCGAAATTCATAAAATACAAGATGTTATCACATCATATTATTATTTTGTTTTCGTTTTTCCTTGATTGAAGATGAAAGAGAAATCATGATGACTACTGCATGACGGTCAGAGGTTTAAAACCTATAATAATATAAGGTTGAGACCTTTCAATAGCCTACACTGTAGTATGTATGCTAAATATTATCCATACTAACAAATTATGATTTAACTATCTAGATGATGAATGTACCTTGTTCATTATTCATTACTGTAAGAAAACCACAGAGCAAATTATAATGATGGTAAATATGGTAATTAGTAATTAGTATTAGGCATAGTTGTTCAAAAAAATTGAAAAGTTGTTGAAAGGAGAGTAGAGAGAGAGAGACGGAGAAGAGATCACTGAAAACAATGGTAAAAAATTACAATGTTTCTCCTTTCGTCTTTCGGTCCAAATAAGGCATTCCGCTTGTAGTAAACATATATATCCATGTTATTATCTTATTATGAATCTCGTTAGTGGTTGTTTAGTTGATAATTTACAGGAAATTGTTATTTTTTGACCTTTAACCTTTGGTCTTAGCAGTTTAGACTTGTCATTATCTCTATATCTATAGGCAATATGGATACATTGTACATATTCCATAAAAGTACATATAAGAGCTCACGTACATTTTCAGTTGCTCTCCATGTACACACGGGTATATTTTATGTGTACTTTCCAATTATTCCCCTACCAAGCTCCAAATTATCAGCTTATTCAACAAAAATTGGAGCAAATATTAGGATTTTGTAAATCATACAGCATACAGTTGGAAGCTAACATTTCAGGTCGTGAGTCATGAGTTAGTTTTGATTAAATCTTGGTATATCTGTTGCCCACAATTTATTTAAAGTACGTAATATATTGTTATGCACTTCCTTTTTTACTCCAACTTTAGACAATGTTGCTTGATTAGGAAAAAATTACCCTCTATACATATGTGTAATATTGTAATAGGATGCGTTTCAACATCAGTACATGCATATGTAAATAGATTGCAGAGTACACATAATATGTATTACTTATTATACACACAGTAGGCTAATCGTGATAGACATTTTTGATGCTGAAGTTAAAGAAGGTTGATTTCAAATGAGTACGATGATTATTTTTAATTTGGGATTTTGAACATGTGCCTTATGTACTTTAGTTGTAGGTATACGCATCTGTATTTGTGCAGCTGTTATAGCAGGGAGCACACAGTATATATAATTACTTGTCATTGACCAAAAGCAAACAATGTGTGTAAGTAGTACATCGTAGATGACTTTTGACAATAACATGATCTCTTTCATTTGGTCTAAAAGCGTAGGCGCTCTTCCTATTGATTTCAGATTTACAGCCCATGTACATAATGTATATTCTACAGAGCATTCTACATTCTACATTTTGCATATGGAGATTTCCTCTGTACACGCATTTTATTTATCTGTGGTATGATCTCCAAGGTTCATAGTTCACAGATCACTATGATGATGTTCCTTTTGTATATTTATTATGGTTTATGGCATGGACTTGAGGGAGTTGTGAGTGCGTATAGTGCGTATATTCGCCTATGTACCATTATTTTTGAGCATTTTTCTTGTGGGTACGTACGTGACGAGCCCCTCTCATCTTTATGCCAATTTGTCCACTATGGACGAAAAATGAAAGGGAAAAAGAAAGAGTTCAAAGTCAGTTGCGAATCGTAAACAACGACGAGCTAGCCACACAGCCCGACAACTCATGTATATGTACATTGCTTTTATTATATATACTTACATAGAAAACTGTGCAGTATATTGTATAGATATTTTGAAGGTAGAAGAGCAGTCCAATTCATAGGCAAAAAAGAGAGAGGAAGAAAAAGAGTCTCACTTAAACTCGTAAACAACTCGTGCATGTTCTCAAGTTTAATGTTTAATTCTGGCATGTTGTACACATAAAAATCTTCAAAGAAAAGGGAAATGAGTTTTATAATAAATTCACACATTCTTCATGTGATAATCGAGACAGGAGAGTGCGAAGGCGAGGTACCTCTCAAATAATAATAATGCTAAATATCAATGTGAGAGGTTTTTTTTCTTATGTATTTCCTCCTTTTTACTGCCTTGAGACGCTTGATGAGGGGAAGTAAAGTTTTTGAGACATTTAACACGCTATCATCATCATCATATTATTGTTATATCATGTATGCTCAAAAAAAATTAGCCGTGAGGCTTTTTTAAAACACAACGATGACATTTTTTTGAGCTGAAGGTATGTAATAAATGAATGATAATGACTAAATCATAAATATGAACAAATGGAAAAATTCATAAACTCATGTTGTGTTGTATAGGGATCCATGTTCTTGGCTCTGAGTCCTTCATATAGTTTGTACAGTGTGTAGTGTGTATATGTAGCTGGCAATAAAGTAGAAACAATGGGCAAGGCAATTTTAATTGCAGAATTTACATTTTTAATTGTAGTAGGCACACTCATGTACACTATACTAGTAGTATAATATATTTGCAATATGCATGTATGTGTAGTTTGCTCTTTGTTTGTGTACTACGCAGGCACGTGTATGTAAATAATCTACATTCTTGATATGCATATGCTCTTATTCTACTGTCACTTGTAAACTGTAAAGATGACAAACTGACGTCCATGTCAGAGCTGCTGAAAAATTTTAACCTCTAACCATCCGATTGCTTTCAATAATTTTTCTCTTTGTATTTTTGTTCTAGTCACTCGGATTGCTGAACGGTGTCATATATTCGTACATCGCCTGGATACTCCACTAATTCTACAAAATCGATAGAAGGAAGGTTGACGATTGGAAGTAGATTAATGTTACCAAAAGCTTACGTTAAATTAAATGTCAATGATATTATAGATAGTTTATTTAAGAATTGTGTATTATATAGTTATGTACTTGTTACAAATAACTGCATACTTTGTATTACAACTTTTATTATCTTTGAGAGTAAAATGTATACTTACTTACGAATGATTTTTATGTTCAAAAACTTAAATTGAGGACTATTTTTAAAAACGTGTATAATTATTATGATTTGTACTTTGTGATGGCGTGTAGTGTATCTGCTATACATACTCTGCAGTTTGTCTGTGTAATATTCCATTTATAATTAATTACTTTGTAGATTAATGAAGCAATGTCGTGGAATAGCTAATAAGTTACTATGTTTTACTATTTACTCAGACCACACGTAAACAAGTTTCAAGTTTGAAATATAATGTGGACAAGAATAATACTTTTTATACTTAATTAATTAACCTTGGAATTTTAATGCCGGCAAGAAGATGATATTTCTACTATTTGTATCGTTCAATTTTTCATTTTTTATCTCAATATCTTATTCTGTAAAAGTGTGTACTTAAAATTTTTATTGTAAAAGTGTCCGCTATGCCCTATATGATATAGGATATATCCTATGTCATGCCAAAATGAAAAGTAAATAAACGTGCCAACGATTGCATTTAACTTTGTACATACTATAGTTGTTGTTGTGTGAAAGACAAACGAATGCTTTTGTACAGAGTAAATAAAGAATAAATGATAATTTTACGTTTTGCTGCATTTGTCCTTTCTCACCTCTTTTTCTAATAGCATCATGACAGAAAATCGGTCGAAAATTAAACTCTTTTTTTCTCGTACTACGGATTAGTTACGCATTACTTGTCAAGTCAAAAACTGACGTCAACAAGTTTATAACCAATATTACACACATAAAGTTGAACTATATAAACGTCATTATTTAGCTTTAGATTTATAGTCCGTATGAAAGTATACAAACAGAATTCTACAGTGTATTTTCTTGCGGGCGGTCAAAACTCCTTTGTTAACAACAGAGAGTTACGTGCTCACAAATGTTATTGTCCTCTTCGACATAAAGTCTGCAATAAAACTGTAAAATAACTGTCCAAGTGTTGAAGCTTTATTAGAGACACTCAAATGCTTTCTTCTCAATCACTACAGAAGATGGCGAAATTTTTCAGAGCACGCTGTCTACTGTCATTTTTTAAAAACTAACGTTTAAAAAAAGTATTATGTATTGGAGTTGCTGCTCTGCATAATGGTAATAGTAATAATTGCAGTAAAGTATTTAAAAATCCTTTTACAGTGATCGGCACAGCGAGTATAACTACTGCGCACCTGCCTACGGCGAACCAAAACGTTTTTCCAGTGCCCCGACTTTATCTTGTGAACAATGAAAAAAGTCCATTTTTTATTTACGTGTGTAATTTTCATTTGTTTGATATCATCGTTTAACTGCTCTCAACGCCAAGAGAGCGCTGGTGCAGGCAAGCTCAGAAGGTTTAAAAGGTCAAGATTCAGGAAATTGAGATCTACGGAGAACAATGAGAACAAAGGGGCAGCGTCTGCGGATAGTCCTCTAATGGTTCTCATGCTCGATGGGTATATGTACAACTGACATTTATCTATATGGTTGATTTACGCTTAGAAAATTGTGTCATGTTTCACTAAACATAAATTTACCGAGTACCCTGTCATCTTGCCCTTTTATGTACAGCTTTAGATGGGATTATTATCACAGACTTCAACGTCACATGCCAGGGTTTACACGATTTCTGCAGACAGGAACTCATGCCAAGTATACATACCTAATACCTACACATATCAAATATCAATACCAGCAAACGTTTTCTGTAAAACTTCAAAATTGGTGAAGCTTTGCATCTTCGTTTAATTGACCTTTCAATAAAATGACAGACACGTCGAACCTATCTTCCCTCCCTTGTCCTTTCCAAGCTGGACAACCCTGAGTACTGGAGTATGGCCAGAAACTCATGGTAATCACAGTTCCTTTTAGCTGGTCGTTTATGGTTAACTGTTTTTAAACGATGAACCTTAGTTTTGGTTTTGAATGGGATTATTGAGAACTTTTGTTATATTTATATTATGACAAGGCATCACGGGCAACTACATGATTGACATGAAAAATGTTAGTGGACTTGACACGTTTTCCTTGAGGGAATTTGAATCTACTACACAGGTACAATTGAAATTTATGTATATGGTTGATTTACGCTAATTAGAAAATTTGAAGTAATTATTGAAGCGTTCCATTAATCTATTTTCTTTCTTACTTCTTGGTGGGGAAATGAAAAAGGAGAAGTGGTGGCAGCGTTCCGAGCCCATCTGGTAAATTATGTCTTCTTTAAGAGGCTTTTCGCGCCACGTTCCTATTGATCACTAAAATATTGATCACTGATCCGAGAAGAACGATATATTATGAATATTATCATTACTAACAATCTATGCATCGTTCTTCTCCGGTATTAATAGGAAACATACCACCATTTCGTTATTCTGTCAGGATTACAGCCACAAAACATAAGAAGCGAGCATTTCTGCGTTATTGGTCGAGTTGTGAGGCTGCGTACCAAGGAATCAAACCAGAGGAGTGTCTTGGCTTCAGAAACGATGAGGATGGAATCAAGTCGATTAGTCGAACGCTAACGAGGGGACTAGAACGACTCAACGCCGGATTCGATTTGGTTATGATATACGGAGCACATATTGATAATATTGGACATACTTTTGGACCCTCCTCCTATGAGCTACAATTAGCGCTCAGTCAGTTGGACAAAAGCTTTTTAGAATTCCTCAAAAACCTAGACTAACATCCGAAACTCAAAGAAAAGGTTCCAAAGATATACATAATACATCATTGACATTTTTGATTATTTTCAGTTCAGTTCATGCATGTTTATGTGTATATTGTACATTATTAATCTCACGGGCTATAAGATAAAATTACAAAGAGTTTATGAAAAACGTTTACAGTTAAACATGATCATTGTGAGCGATCATGGGATGACGGATTTACATGCCTATCACACTGAGTACTTAAACATAGAAGATTATGTAAGTAAAGATGATATCTACAGAGCTCTGGATACTCAATCAGTAATCGCCATACAGCCAGAAGACGGAAAACTTCAAAAAGTACTGAAAAATACATATACAACGTGAGTTTGGATGAAAACGTCAACAAGGACGTCAACAAGGACCTTTTAGGTTTTGACTCATTCAGTTACATATTTATATATACACTCAGGTTTATGACCAACTGAAAGGGAGAAAAGGATTCGATGTATACAAAAGGGATGAAATTCCAGAAGAGTATCACTTTAAAAATAGTCCTTATGTCTTGGACTTATTGCTGGTGGCACGAGCTGGATACGTTATCAGGGGCTTCAACAGTCAAAAACAGCTACCACATGCGCAAGACCAGGATCAACTTTGGTCCGGCTCACACGGTGAGATGGTTGGCTATTTGCCTCCATTGTTATAATATTATACAATATACCATTATAATGTGCTTATGATTAATTTTTATTTGATTACATTTTCCGTTTACAGGATATACACCCGCAATGAAGGACCAGAGGTCCATCTTTTTTGCCAATGGGCCCGCATTTAAGCAAAATTATACGCATCAACCCATAAGAATAATAGATATTTACCAAGTTTTCGCTCACGTCTTGGGAGTACAAGCGGCTCCTCATAATGGCACTTGGGCCAATGTCGAAGGCATATTTGCTTAAAGACAGTAACAAACAATAAGTGCAATATAATATGTATGAATTTTGAACATTTTATGTCAGTCCATTGAACGTAAGATGGTCCCTAATTATTGTTTACTCATATTATGATGACTTCCGCCCTTCGAATCCTGTACAACATTGTTTGTTAATAATTGTACAGCGTTTTAGTTTTTGGACCATGTGCTAACCATTTGTTTTAGACACTGATATCATCGAATGGTGTGTGTAGCTATCGAATTGGTATCCATTTTGGTTTTTGAAATTATTGAAGCTCTTGTTTATAACCCCATTTCATAAAAGCTTGCATGAATACGCCTGAACTGAAAAGAAGTGACGTTTTCAATGACAAATAGTTTCGAACGATATTGGTTCTGGTAATAGGTAATAAGAAACAATAAAAAAGCTGGCTTCTACGTATATATAACGTTTTGTACACTAAACACTATACTACAAAACCATATGATTTGAAAGCACCTTTGTTGAAGCATAATGAGAATGAGAGCTATTAATAGAGAATGAACAACTTTGCAGATAAGTTTACGCACCTACAATAATATACTTCAAATTATAAAAGGTAAACGTTTTAATGAAACCCGATTTTCCAGCTACTCAGTGTGTAATGAGCTATCAGCAGTACTGGCGATACTAACAATAAGTATTGGACTTAAAGATATTGCATCATAGCAGAATATGTATGCGGTAAATTGCACATTCTCTTCAGTAGTCAATCGCCTTACGTCTACGAGAACATGCAGTTTTAATTCGGACTCAGTCAAAAAATTTCATAACGATTACATACATACATGTACTTACTTGCTTACATTTATGTAAAAAATAACGCTTTGTATTTAACATTTAAACGGATGCTTCTTTGTTGCCGTTTAATTCAAAGGGTTTTACACTCCAAAGCCGACTGTTAACGTATTTTTATCGAACATAATAAAAACTTTATTCACATGTTCAAAACGAATGAATACACCATCCCCAAGTATAATTGGATCCAAGAATACACGTCGTAAGTAATGAGCAATATTTATCTTACTTTAATACTATAGTGTTTAGACCTTACACCAACATTCTTCTCAAAAATGAATTTCATAGTAGAAGCTGTAGTACGTAGGTAATAGTCTAGTCACAAAACCTTATTTTAAATTCTGAACACTAAATCACAATTATTTGTAATTCACTGAAGACAAAAACAATGGACATCATTAAAAAATGGAGACACTACTATTTTAAATAAATATTCATACTTATAGTAACAAGTTTATGGACTTCAACCTCGACACACACTGCTCCAATATTGATATAAATATAGGATGTAAATATAATATATCTATGAAAATTAGTAAATAACAAACTTTTGTAAAGGATAACAATAATTACTGAGAACAATTTATAACACGAATAAAAAACTATGGCGAGCGTAGTTTTCACTACAGTAATAATTTATTTTTACACTAACGATATTCGTAAAAACATACTAATATAAAGATAGATTTCATTGTATGGCCCTTGTAAGTTGGCAACTACATACATCATGAGACGGCTAATTTTAGCTAAAATTTATTTATGTACATATTGTGTCGGGAGGCATCTCAGCTAAGCAAAATTTAGAAACTGAACGTTATAACACCTTTCCATCACGCGATTAAAGGCAAAATATATAATAGTTAATAGTATGTTTTACATAGTACTGAAATTGAAAACTACAGTTTCTGAATTTTACTCCTGGGAAATTCTTGCCTAACAAAAATTATAGTTTTTATTTCATATTACTACTACAATATTATAATGTGTATTATGCTAAATTATCTATGTACATTTGTAAAGTCTTACCCTTGAACTGGGTCACTAACTCCTACTTTATATCATAATATAGTATACATTGACATTAATAAAATTTTGCAAATATTTATGTTATGTATTATGTAATGGTAAATTTAAGTTGACTAAAAGCTAGAAATAGGGTAATGTAACAATTTTTTAGGCTTGGTCACTGAAATTCGTTTGTGAGCATGAAAAACGTGATCTCTTAACGCGTTTGAATTCGGGTAGTTGAATCTACAAAACGGACATTGTTTACGAGCACTGCTCTCACTAAAAAAACTATCATCAATTGTTGCTGTCAGACTCGGATGTTTTGAAAAAACAACATCCGCCGTCACATTATTCAGTGGAGCGTGGTCTAAACATCCTGATGGAATTGCGAAATTATTTCGCATGTTGCTTTGAGAAGTTTCTTTTACCATTGAATCGGAAGATACGATTTTCATTGAAGCATCATCATTATTACTATTACTAATTAAAGTTGTTGTCTCAGTTTCAGAAATAATGTCAACACTCGTATTATTATTGGTAAGTTTACTATTGATATTGCCATTGGGAGTATGAGCTAGATTTCTATGCGTTTCATAATGATAATTAGAAATAAAAATTTTTCCACAATCTAGACAAGACTGAGTTGTGACCTTTGAATGATGAAGTAAGTGAAGCAGGAACATTCCGTTAGAATTAAATTTTTTCGCACAGCATTCACATGGAAATAATTCTTTTTTAACGTTTTCTCCGTTCTTGAACTGGGAAACATCAGGTGTTGACTTAGGAGTCAAGATAAGACTACTCAGTATATTGCTGTAAAAAACAAGAAACCGAAAAAAACATATTATAAATACTAGTTATTACTAATCCGTACGTGCAATAACTGAAAAACGAATATAATTTATTACATCATAAATACAAAAAAGTTACATCGCCTAAACGCCTAAACTTGACTCTTATAATATATACATTATATTATTGTATACAAGAGTCTCACTACTCACTAATCACAGATAACTGTACATAGACAGAAAGGGCAGTTTGGCTTTGGGATAGCTATACACATCCAGGTTTATAAATCACCCGGGAAATAGTTGAACGGGTTGGGTTCAAGCTTTCTCCAAGCCAGGATTTGGTTCACCCTTCGAAAAAAATATTGCCTGATCTCAGAAAAATTTCATGAGATTTTCATGACAATTCATCAAATTCCTATCAAAATAATATCAAAATTAATAAGATTTTCGATAACAGCCCTGTCAAAACTTCATGATAATCAAATTCTAAAACTTCATGAGATTAGGATTTTTTTCTAAGGGCATTTTCTCTTTTGTCACAAAAGACATACGTCATACACGCATTATACACCAATGACATGTAATCAAAATTAACACCAATTTACAAGGAAATACATAGTTTATGCTTATCCATAGTTAGCATTTATTATTTGTTATATTTATATGGTGAATAAATATAATTTTTCACGAATAACCAATGGCTGTTTCAAGATAACTTTTCATATATATAATATTGTATACACTCACCCAGCTTTAACTCTGACGACCAGGCGAGGGCAATCAGCTTTCAATGGTACTAAAGTGGGCTGGTTTTCTCTATCACATCTCTTCCGTTTTCTTGTGGCAAGGGTGAACCTATTATTGTTGAGCAAAAACACAAGGTCATTTAGAATTTATAGCAACTACAATTTACAATGTACACACCACAGGTTCCATCGTATAATATTAAGTATGTAAGTTTGAAACCTTTATTATAAATCCTGAGTCTTTTAAATGCGGAAATCATGACTGGGTTATTCAAGATTAGTAGCTATGTATTATGCCATTGTGATATTTTGTAAACTTGCACTAAAATACAAGAGGCATCCCAACTTCTCCGCCATTTCCGTTGACAAAGCTGATATAAATGCACAACACATAATGTTATACACATATTTACACTAACTAAAGATGAAGAGGGATTGAAAAATTTCATTAGATAACTGGGCTAGTTACCTAAACTTGAGTCATCCAATCATAATACCCGCATTGATTAAAGGCATTTCACACTTCCACGACGGAAAGTCGTGCATTAAACTAAAACCATACTTGCAGAATACGCAAAACGGGATTATATTTTTATAGACAAATCAAGTAATTGTATATAGAACACTCATGTAACAAAGGTATCGTATTATGATGACGATCGGAATATGAGAGAAAGAAAAATGTCAGGAAATTCCTTACTTGGCTATATCTTTGCATAGTTGCAAAGTTTTGGCTTCTACTTGCTTAATGTTCCTTGGATTAACAAGATTGACTAGAGCTCGCCCATGCTGAATCCTTAAATGAATTTTCAGGTCTTCAGACGTCTCAAATCTGTCACTGTTACAAACCACGCAGTAGAATCTAGACTTCTTGTATGGATGGTTGTATGAATGTCCTTTTTGTTGCTGCTGATTTGTATGAGACTGCAACTGAAGCTTAGTCTGTAAATATTCGTTCCTGATTGTACTATTTATTGTTGAACCTGAAGGTTCTATTTCTTTTCTACTAATTCCAGATTCAGGAAAATCTTGAGTTTCGATCCTCTCCGTCACCACTAGATCACTGGTGTTATTGTTCGCATCAATTTTGTCTTGACCAATTCCCAACGTATCTTCACTCACTGTAGAAATGACATCTAACTGATCAACTGCAGTGATGTCCTCCGAACTTTTCCCATCTTGTTCATCTCCATCACCGTTGTTAATAGGTAGTCGCACTCTTCATTCAGACAGGTAAATAATACAAGTTGTTGATAAGGTGTCCAAAGAAATTAAAATCATTTGGAAAATACTCTGCATCCTTATTGCATCGTCTACCACGACAGTCAAAGCAATACAACTTCGCACTATTCAGCAATTTTTAATGCTTAAAAATGAGAAATTAGAGGGAAATAGAATACATGCACGGTAACTACTTATTAACTATATTATGTACGTGTTACATATATGTAGAAGATGCATACATGCAGCAACATGCGAATAAAATATTCTATATTCAGTTTAATACGAAATGAAGTGCTACTACTACTTCAACTACGCTTAAGTATCTAGTCATACTAAGACCGCATTCGTATATATAGCACCTTATATATGATTATATGCAAGATACTATACAAAAATTTAAAAATATACTGTGCGAAAAAAACTAAAATTTACGAAATAATTTAAAGTACATAATAATGAAACCAAATATACCACAATTATTAAGTTTATGTATATTTGTATATTATTGATCATGGCGGCTAAAATTTTTACCAGAAAGATTCTTGCTGGTAAAAAGTTTAGCCGCCATGTTATTGATGAAAAGAAAGGAAGTTAGAATTAATGTAGTAAATTATGGTACGTATTTATAGTTGCTATACGGTTTTACTTTAGATTATTATTGTAAGTCATTAAGTATACAATAATAATGTATGTAATTGGAAGTGTTTAAGTCCATCAATCCGACGGAAGCACGAAAAAAATGTAACAATTAACTGACAATACGAATGCATAATAATAATAATATATTATGAAGTTCGTTGCCGCTATTTTTATACTATACAAGAGGTACCAACGAAAAAACCAGAACATGTCGTTCTCGCCGAAATTTCGACGTCTGGCGAGAACGAAACCAATGAGCTTTTATCCGGAATCTTGTTCATCATTCCGTGTATAAATCTAAGAAATTTGAGATCGATGCAAAATACAACAATCATTAATAAAGGAAATTTGA
Source organism: Sminthurinus bimaculatus (assembly GCA_034698285.1). Classification (NCBI taxonomy): domain Eukaryota; kingdom Metazoa; phylum Arthropoda; class Collembola; order Symphypleona; family Katiannidae; genus Sminthurinus; species Sminthurinus bimaculatus. Next base: position 13,794 of record JAQIVE010000640.1, read on the forward strand.
GGGAAAAAACCAACCATAAGCAAAAGGTTTATATAAACAATCATCTAATTAAAGATAATTGGATGAAAACCACTTCCGTAGAATCTAAGACAACGTTGTCAGCTGCGGGACTGACTCGTAAAACTTCTAGTTACATATTCTAGTAAATTTAAACGAAAGATCTAATAGCACAAAGAAGAGGGATTAATTACAATCTATATTTTCTACGTAAGAAAGGTTTTACAAAAAAATAGAAAATTAAAAAAGGTACTTAGAAGGTCACTTTACTTAATAAACCTAAGATACTTGAGATCCATGCAACATACAAAAATAATAATGAAAATTTGACATACATAAACAACTGGCTAAATTCTAAATTCAGTTAGTATTTACCTTTTTCGTGGAACCTGAAGTGGATTAATTGGTTTGGCCTTTAACCGACATTTAGCTTGATGAGTCATTTTATGGACGTAGTACAGTCGATATAATTTTGTGGTAAAATTACAATGACTACAATTGTACACTGGTGGCGGACGAGATTCTACGGATTCTATTGACGCCTCGACGCTGTTCTCATTTGTCTTTCCTCTCTCCCATTCTTCACGATCTTTGGTATGATTACTATCAAAGTCCCCATTTGCGACTTCATAGTTTTCCTCATGGTTTTTTTGCTCGTCATCATTATCATTACCATTAGCATTCCTCCTCTGGTTAAATTGTTCTGGCTGTTTCATCAACCCACTGTTACTTGTGACATTGTTTATCGCTTCTGTATTAATAGTGGGAACAGGAAGTGGAGGAACTGTCTCAGCATCTCTGTCTTGTATATCTAAAGCAAAAACAAGAAATTTTTTTATTAGTTATTATCAACATTAGTTTGATGCTGTTAATCATTGTAGTGCACTGTGCACTCTATGGAATACACTCAAACAGTATTAATGATTTGTTTGTCATAATGCATAAAAGATTGGTCCATTTCCTTACCTGTCACATGACCTAAGGATATCTCGTGACTTATCATGCATTTGCTTGTATGATATTTGTATCCATAGCCAGCAGAAAGAAATTTATAACAAAATGGACATTTTACTCGCTTATGTTTTCTACCACTACTGGATATTATTACTTGGGATTCGTCTTCAACCTCCAAAAACTTGCTTGGAATTGAATCAGAGAGTCTTGTTGATCTAGCAGTTACTTCTGACTCATGAATGCTACTTATATGCTGTTCCAATCGACTACTGGTGGAAAAAGATCGCTCGTAAGCACAATATGGACAGATGTTTTCTCGATAACTTGCATGATTAAGAGCTGCAATCCTTTTAACGAACTTTTCCCCTGCATTGTTGTTAGTTGGATTTTTAATTCGCTTCCTCCGTCTATTGATTGAACGACGTTCTTCTTTGTCATCACTATTTTCACTATCACTAATATCTTTGGTACTTCTGTTGCTACTTCTTTCACGTTGCAACTCACTATAATCTTGATAAATATTAATATCTGATTTATTTTCATTGTTTTCCGTTACAACGGAAGGAATTTTTGCAAGCTGAGTACCGAAAATTTCGCCAATCTTCAAAGTTGAGGGCAAATATTCTTCAGTGTTCATAGGCTTTTGTAGACCACCAGCATAATACACATCACAACTAGCATTGTCATAAACGTCCCCATTTTCAACCAACTTTGACATATGACCACCTATTTGATCCTCTGACTCTGATAATGATTTCTGATGACGACGAGGTTGAACGGCAATAATTGGACGATCTTCTTGGTATCTTGGTATCGAAGATGCTTTTGATGTATTAGTAAGCATTCGGGCTGTGGGATGTTGCTCAGCAGTTTTAGGAAGGGCTGAATTTATGATGGTTGAATTTGAATAGTTTTGACAAGATGATTTTGAGGTGTATGAGCATGTAATAGAGGACGGAGACTGTTGTCCTTTGTTTTCTTTCTGCTGTTGAACGAGCTTGATTCTCATAATATTTCTTGAACTATCAATTGACGTTTTAAATTCTTCTGATTCAATTTCTTGGCTATTGTCAACATAATTTGATGGTATGACAATTTTATTGACTGTAGCTAGGATACAACTTTCATTAATTTTCCAGCTATTTTCTCCTTTACCGCCGTCATCATGGGTTTTTGGTTGTTGCGGAATATTATTTTTGTTACTGTCAGTATTATAACTACTAGTTTCTTGGATGGTTGTTGATTGAAGTTCTTGAACTAATACATCCGTATGAAGGGTTCTAATGTGATGCGATAAATGTTCTTTTTTGAGGAAATGATCTTCACAAACGGGACATGAAAAAAAATGAGTTTCGGAAAGAGTTGATGGAGAGCGAGATGGATCTTCATCTTCGTCTTGATCCTTGCTTTCATTTTCGAAATCATCACCATAATCATTGGTATCATTATCTTCCTCCTCCTCCTGCCTCCTATCATCATTATCTTCACTTTGTTCCTCCTCTTGCTTATCCTCATTATCTTCGTCAAGTTCCTCTTTCTCCTCCCCGTCATCCTCATCATCATCACTGTCAGCGGTGGTGGTAGAAATAGAAATGGCTTGCACTTCTGTCACTGACTCGTTTTGATGCACGGCTCTATAAAATACCAAACACAAAAGGATGCAATTAATATGAAATAATAATATGACAAAATATTCAAATTGAACTTATTAATTGGATTATCAATGCTAGATAAAACGAACAAAAATGAAAAAAAATACTCTAGACAAAAGTGCAAAAAGACACTTTATGTTCGAGAGAATAGAAGATATTTATAACTACGCCAATGCAAATTCTTCGAGTTTTATATTGCCGATACTTTCTCAAAGCGCAAGGGGGAGATAAAACACAACATTAGAGAGGTTCGGCAAACAATGTTTCGACCATGGAGTTTTGGGATTCGATGAAAAAGGATTTCTTAAAGACCTGTAATACAGGCAGAAGTCAGAAATAATGCACATTTTACACCTGATTTCAATCATTCGATACCGATATCCTCTTTCACTAAAGTTCAAGGTCAGATTTGACTTTGCAGATCCTATCAGTTACATTTAACGAAATGCTCCAACTAATACTGCTGAACATTTATCTCTAATTTTCTAGCTACCAAGTACAACTCGCAAGGTGCAAACTGAATAGATTATTTATTATGTACTTATATTTATGCATGAATTCAAAATGCTAGTAACTAACTAGTAACCATCATTTATCTGATGACCATATTAACTGATTATAGCTTATTTGTAGTCGCGTATGGATTTTTTTGAACCTATATTTTGTTCATCCCTTTTCAATCTTAACGTAAGAAAACAAAGATTCAACACGTTTATTTTTTCCTACAAAGCTTAATTCCATAACTTTCATACTTATTCACACATAAATTTGTAAGTAATTAATGCTCGATTTGAACTCTCATGATTATTGAAAGATATTACGCATGTTGTGATTGTAAATCGTATGTAAAATGAATATGGTTTACAATATAACAGGTGCGTAAACACTTTCTATCGACAGTATTAGGTTTTTACACTCGTGGAGTAAATAAATTGCTATTCCCGACCTCTTCCCATGATGCAATTACAAAAGGCTGATGAGATGAGAAGAAATCAAGCTCAACTATCATAGATAGGACACCTAGGATGTAAGTAATAGTTAGATACACATGTTATGATATTACTCTTGCCCTAGTTTTGTTCACCTAACGTATATCGATACAAGAAACACATAAGTATTAAGTATTTTTGACACGTGTGTAAAACCTCATTCTTTATACACACCTATACCTAATATACATACATGTATGTATCTATATCTATACCTTTAACCTAAACTTAGGCCAAGTACTGTATGTAAAACTATATGTCCAGAACCTGTCCATATAGAGATGTCAAAGTTTATATGTAAACATGTACTTGCATTTTTATTTTTAATTGAAAACTCTCACATGTACATATTGCATATTATGTGCTTGTACGTGAAAAAGTTGTATCGACACATTCGACACAAATGGCACCTTTTGTGTCTCGAGTTATTTGAAATCATGTGAAAGAAATATTACGACAGCATACCATTGTTTTTTCCACATACAAACAAGGTTTCTAATAAGTACGTCAGAAAGTATAGTTGTACTTCAAAAAGTATACTTGCTTGACTTTGAAAATCGGAATCATTGTTCCTCCTCATGAGTTTGAAAGTTAGTATTTCATCAGTCAATTTTATTGTACATAGTAAAGCCGAAGTCCGATTTTTGGCCTCAAACTTGACCCTCGAATGAGTCATAATGTACGGATCGAAAGTTCGAAGCCATCACAATAATCAAAAATGAAACCAAAATCCAGTATCCAGTATTTTACTACACCATGAAGTCACAGGCATTATATTACACATTACACTAGAAACGTAAATCTAGTATATCTAGTATAATGTATAATGGTAAAATGTGCATTAAGGATGCCGCTGAACACGTAAATGGTCACTGGTCACTTAATAAGGTGTACCGTGTACCTTTTAAGCTGTACTCCATTGCATATACATATTATATGCTCCTAAAATTTTGGGATGAATAAAACGCTTAAAATAGTTTAAATAGTCATTGAATAATTTGTACGCCGCTCAACAACATTTTAGCACAATATTTGTTAAATTGGCTATATTTGTGGGCAACGTGAAAGAGAAAGGGGAATACATAATAGTATGTGTGTAGAAAGAAAACACTTTAAAGTTTACAATATTTGATTCTAGAAACCGAAAGTTTTTATTTGCCTCGACAATATCAAAAGACGTAAAAGCGACACAAAGTTGTGAGGTTTACTATACGGTATTTATATACACACACATTGGGTGAAAAATCAATTGACATTCGACTGTACGTATTTTGGTTGCCTCCTGCATGCATGTGCTTTTGTTAGTTTTGTGGCCTCACCACATTTTCTTTCTGCAACTACAAATTTGTTCACAAATCACATTCATCCACATACGCACAAGTAAAAAAATATTATTATGCAGAATACATATCTAGTTATTATATAATTCTGTCAAAGAAAAGTCTCGTTCCTTTCATTGTACACATTTGGGTACTACCTACTACACTATATATATTATGCATATCCGAAATACACATAATATGCACATATAACTTTTATATGTGTACATATATAGAAGTGTCCATGCAAAATCTAAGCAATCAATCCATGTAATAATTTATAAATAAAGTAATATCGAAGAAAATCGAACTATCACTCGACCTTATAATATACTACATGAATGGTTGCGAACGCTTTACTTTAAATTGATTCCATTAGACTCTTTTGTCTTTCTCCAAATTCCCTTCGCATCACATATTGTGATGTGTGTGACACTTCTATATACCATTTGGAACCGACAGGCCAAATTGCGTAGAAGTTTTTCCATGTATATATATATTTATCTGCTCATCAATACCCTCTCAAGTTATTACACGTGTGAGTGCGAAAAGAGCAACAGCAAGCCCATTGGCTGTTTACTAATAATATTGGCTGTATATTTTAAATATATGTACATACAAAATATAAATATAGTGCATATTTCCTCTGCCACTGTAAAAATTTGAAAATTGTATAATAATATTATTACCTATGAATATAATATTTTATATCATGTACAAATACATGCAACATGCATAATATGCTTATAGTTGCAACAGCTCTTTTCTTTCAATCACCATCACTTTAAAAAATGTAACGTGAGCAAACTTATTTCTTTTTTTTTAGTTGACTTTGGCATGATGAGACTACTTTTTTCAGTGCCAGAATTTGCATTAATATAAATACTATAATTATGATTATTATTATTTGTATCGTTATTGCTATTGGACTACATCATTCATCATACTGTTTTGTATAATCTAACTTGTCCTATGGCTGAATAGCTTAAATTACTTCAAAATTATAAGGAATTTAAGCTATTTAGTCGTTCAACCACACAATAAATTGGATTATTAAGTACAGTATCAGTTTTTCTGGCGATGTCTCGTGTTCGAATTTTAGTATTTACATCTAAAATACTATAATAATATAACATATTATACGGTATCAGTATGTACTCTTCAATACTGTAAAAATTATATCGTGTCAAAAGTCCACATACAGTGAAAAAGAGATATTCAAAACAGCCATAGCACGCAATTATCAGAAAATAAATTATGTATTCTATATAATATTTTAGCGACATCATATCAAATTGATTAAGATAGAAAGTTTGAAAAAATAATATTACAATAATATTATAATACATATAAATACAAGTATTACAATAACTGACTACTTGGTATGCACATGAGCTGTGTAATATGTATAATATTGTACAAGTATTATACATATACAACGATTTCCAAAATCAATACAAAAAGCAAACATTTAACAGCATATTACATGATGTTTTAGGGTTAAGCATCCATCACATGGATCACATGGTCTAATGTCTAATCTATATAATATATAATAAATACATACAGAATATTATACGCAAGTAAACGATAGCTGTGTGTAGACTGTAGACTAGCTATCTATCATTATCTCAGATTCACCGCCCCGCTGTTTGCAGTAGTAACCGGCATTTATACAATAAGTACATAATATTATTATAATATTAAATAGAAAAGTTGCTCTGTCCGAATGAGCATTTTAAAAGTGTCCTTTGTCTATGTTATATGTGCATGTCATAAAATCCTCAATATGATACCCTCGTAGTATCAATTTAATGGGTGACAAATAATGCAATAAATGTTCCAACGTACATAAAAACGATTGTAATTACTGTCCTAAAACGAGAATGAGAGGAGGAGGAGGAAGAACAGAGTATATATACATATGTTTGAAAATCAAACAATAAAACATAAGACATACATACATATACAATGGAATACATAGCTATACAAATGTATATGTACATCATAACACGAGAATACTAAATTCCTACAGCTACGCTGTAAAAACGGCAATAATCTATAATATAACATGCATACCAATATACTAATATACTAAGCATAAGAATAAAAATATACATACCACATAATGTATGTATGTACTTATACTATATACTATACTAATATGATAAATATTAAGGTTGTTCGAGTGCTACTGACTTGTTTAGGCTTGAGACTGGACTGTGAGCTTGAGTATTTACATTGGTTGTAGTAGCTTCACAAACAATATCCAAAGTATTCGCTTCAAAGGATCCGATTCCATCTTTGACACAAGCTTCATTACTTGATGCGTTATCCTGTAAGTTATCTCTTTTAGTGATAGTACCATTAGTAGCATTATCTTGATCATCATCATCCAGAGTTAAGTCGATCTCAATGACAGTGGGTTCTGGTCTGAATTAAAACAAGATAGAAAATATAATAATGATTAAAATAATGAAATCATAGACCATTTTATCCAAATACTCTTCTTCTTTTTAAGAAACCATTTCTATTTCAATTCAAATTAGTTTAGTAATTTAATCTTATGATAATTAATAAGGCATAAAATAAAAGGGTCTTGATCAAAAGATAAAAAAGTATAGGCAAAAAGCCAAAAGTCTAAAAAAATTGCTGTCAGTTGCTTTTTTTCAGTCCCTTTTTTCAAGGACAAGCAGATAATGTAAACATGTATAAACTCTAGAATCTATAGCATAAGTCTGTAAAAGACATTTGAAAAATTATTCACCATACTAAATGCACTTATGTATACTTTTTTTCAGTATATTTGGTAAACTGTTGATAGACAGTTTATGTAAAGAGCTGCAACTGCATACTAATTATCTTGTACCGAGATGTTGAATTCGAGTGATAAACAAAAGAACAAAAATGATCAATGTCCAAAGTTTCAACCATCAACATAAAGCACAATCAAGAAAACAGAAATTAGATGACATAGAAAAGCAAATAATATTATTAGCTTAGAATATTAAAAATGACAACAATCAACTTACTTTTTAATTTTACGGTCTTTTTTTACGACAACTCGGTAACAGCTTGATTGGGGGCTTTTCCTGTGCTCAAAATAAGCAAGGGCTGGAAATCGCAATTTGCATTTGCTACATATGATCCAATCATGTGGCTCACACGAAGATAGCTTTATTCTCAAATTACTAACATCCATTTTGATGTTTGCACTTGAAATTTTCAGTAAAATTACGAAATTTAAACCTTAATTACGGTGAAAACTAAATCACAACTATTCACTATTCACAACACGTAACTGGGGAGGTTGGTAGCTGGTGAATTTCCTCTGGCCGGCCACATGCCTTTTCTCCGGTTTTATGTTTTGTGAAGCACAGCGCACAGGACACATGGACTCTATAAAATGCTGTGATCTATAATAATAATATGCACTATGCACTGTAAGTAGAAGCGAAGAATATGAAATATTTTGAAAATAACAACTACTATAATTTATAATCTTTTCAAAAATCCGAATCTTGATTAAACTAAAGCGGTAACCGTCTAAACTCTACACATGTTTTGATAATTAATTTTTGAAGTAATTCGTTACTACACACGCAATCACGAGAACCAGTAGTTGTCGCTTTGCCGTTTGAAGTTGAACTGTAGACAGCGAGTGTAGGGACTGGGACTGATATGAACACAAAACAGTTGCCAGTAGTAGTAGTATAATGCATATTGCATATTTAGTACGCAACGGTGAAAAATACAAACATGAAGCTACTTGTATACTGTATGCAACGGAACAACGGAATACTGGACAAATGTGGAATATATATGTATATTCGTAATTCTTATATGTACCTTTCTACGTTTCTGTAGCGTACTGATCACTGATCACTGATGAGCGTTACGCTTTTTTATGCAAATTATTCACCCCGTTTGTACTTATTATCTTGCATCTAAAATCTAACTAGATATATTATTATTATTATTATTATTAAATATCCACGAAAAATTCTTTGCTGTGAGTTTCTATTGTTAGAACATTTTGGCATTCTTCCTTAACGGTTTTCCAGAACCGTTTTATGGAAAGCTATTAAAGTTATACCACACACACACACAAGATCAAAGTAATCCCATTTCAATTATTGATTTCCAATAATTAAAATGATAAAAAAAAACTATAGACAACCCCATTTCAACAAAATTACATTGTAAATTTATCTACATTTTCATTCCTGTATCCTCCTGTACAAATCTTTCAGCAAAAGTTTTGTAATTGATGTAATTTGATTCCAAAAGGCATCCTCGCTTTCTGCTTCTTCATACGTCAGTTAGTTGTATACCATTTTATTACTCTCGCAGAACCGAAAGTTATAGATACTGAATGAGTACTAAACAAAAAAATATTATTGACTAGCTTCAAACCGGGCAAAGTTTTTTTAAAATGTACTTTATGTTGTTATCAGTAATCAGTGTTACTTTTTTTATTTATGCTCAGAGCATCACTATTACAATACTGATTATGCCTATGCATAGGCATTATTATTATTATTTTTGCTGACTATTCAATATACATATTGTATATTCAATAATGTGAATGCTGGTGACAATGTATTAGGAAAGTATTTGTTTATTGTTACGTATTCATTGTCAGCAGAGTCAGTATTAAATGTTTGTGATGCCTATGCCCTATTTTAGGTCCTTAAACCTTTTTTATATATTGTATGTAGAGAGGGGTAGAAGAGGACGCCCGTCCTTGTTTAAGGATATATTTGTAGTAAGCATGTATACGAAAATATTTGTAGTTTGTGCAATGCTTAACTATGTTTGTTTCATTAGACTATTTTTATTGTCCTTTTTGTATGACTAATATCTAATACCCTGGTCAGCTGGATTGCAATTTCAGTATGTTACTATTGTACTACTGTACTGTATAATACATATACACAAACTACATACATAATATAGGTACAAGCGAGTTTGAATCTATATAGATACTTGTACACAAGCACTGTTCATCAAAATCTGTCATTTATCTTTATTACGGATGTTCGCTGTAGGTTGGCAATTGAGACTTACCAAGAAGGCGCTTGTGTCCAGTCTATTGTTTTACAATTTGCAACGATGCATATAAACAGGCATCATATTCGTACAGTGGTCAAAATTTTCATGTTTTCCAGATCCTATTACATGGGTATCATAAGGCAGATATACATAACACTTCTCAGTCAAGTTTTTTAAAATTTACTAGACTATGATTAAATTTTCTAGATCATTCATTTATAATTACTACAATACGTATTAAATTACATAATTTTGAAGAGGCATGTAGCATTTAATTGCATCATAGCGCACGGTACGCGAGAAATGAGAATCATGTCTTTTTGGCTTGCATAGACATTTATTGAATAGGATTAATTTTATAGATTCATAATATTATTTCGTATTATAGAAACACGTTCTTTTAAACATTCCTCTTATGTATTATGTGCATAGGTACTATATTATATATTATGATTTGTGATGTATAACGCAAACACGTGTGTAATTCACTGGGAATTCATATGTATCGTCTCGTCTTACTCGTTCATCGCTACAAAAACGTAACTTTCATCGTTACTTTCATTTTTCGTTCATCGTTTGCCGTTGCATAATACATAAATAATGAGACATAAGTCGTAGTAAATATGTACATAATGCATGCATGGATGTTGCATGCATAATATACGTACAATATTACAAAAAGCTATTTCTTACACTACGAATTTTTGACTACATGGAACATAGAAGGAGTTTAAAGTTTGAACATTGTAAACTGATAGATAGGTAAAGCTAATACACATAGCACTCCGCTTCTTATACTTCCTCCTGCACGTGTGTTTAGTGTATTACATCGATATATTATTAGACCGATTGTCAGCCATGATGTTATATACATTGTACATACATATATGCACTGGAAAAGCTAGCTACTGTCAACGTCGTGGTGACAGGATCTCATGTGCGTCGCTCAGTTGTCACTGGGAAATGGTCGTGAAGACCACTTGTTCATGTCTATCCAGTACCCAGTACGTAGAAGAAGTCAACGTAAATATTTCTCGTCTAAGAAAACGCTTTTTTCAATACAATGTACATATGTATGCATACTCACTACTTACTTATACCATTATAGTATATGGCGGAGGCGGTTGAGGTACGAGAGGGGAAGGGGGAAGGGTCGTTCACCGCTGTTTCCTAAAGTAAATCAACATGTACATATGTCAAGCATATGTATTATGTATGTATAAGCGTGTGCGCTTTGTGTACTTTAGGCGTGTGCTTGACTTATGTAATGGCACAGTATAATAGCAATAAGCAATACATAATAAACAAGCCCGGTACCTGCATGGAAAGACGCACCGTGAAAGTAAAAGTGACGAGTACAAAATATGAAATATGTATGCGTACGACCTGACTACATACTTACAAACATATGTGTAACATGCACAATATGCATATGTTCCATGTTCATAATATACATATATACATCAAAATATTATTGCGTTTTTCGTGTATGATCGATGGGACTATGATGGGACTTCAATTCACAGACGGAGAGTCCACGTCTGGACTCCGCAATAAGCAAGACAATACTCGAACTATTGCGGAACCAAGCGTCTATTTACTTTTTATGCGTTGAATGTTTGGGTGCTCGATCCCGTTAAAAGGTAAAGGAAAACGTCTAATTGCGAATAGAAATAGTCTGCACTTAGCGTTTCTGTCACTCAGCCCTGCAATTACATATCAATTTGGGAAATTAAAATTAAGTGAAAATTTTGTGCTCATGCCAAATCCCAATCCTATTTTTGTCAGTGTATACTACTTTTTATGAATATTGAGTACAGACTACAGACGGACGTAGAAATGATTACGATGTGAATAGATAAGCGCCATATAGGTGGATTTTTAAAACGATTGTCCATGTGCCATGTTTATATATCTTCCATACATATGTATACTGGGATCCACATGCATTGTAAAATGTATTTATGTATAGACAACCATAGAACGGTTGAACAGAAATTCTATAAATGCAGATTGGTAATGGGAATGCCTGTAATTATCCCCACATGACCGTATATTTTAAACATTTATAACGCTGGAATTACAGTCTGGGTCTGCAGGATATAAAAGTAGTAGCCCGTTTCTGATATTCTACCTTGTCTAGTAATTCGTTCATATACATATTATGCTTCACCGTTGAAAACTCTATAGGGACATCATCCATGAAATCGTAAATCTTATCGAAATTTGAATGAAACAAAACCTGAATTAACATGATGTAAGTATGTGAAACAACGATTCTTTTCTGTCGAACTGTAAGTACTTTACCCAATAATAACTGCTATGCATGGCTGAGCATCAATGTTTAAAAAAAATAAAAAATTGATGGCAAATACGAAAACAGAATAGTAGTAGTCAAGCACTATCAACTTCATCACTGCTGTTTGAGGTTTAAGTGTATTTTGGGGCTTTCTCCTTTTCCCCAAACCTACTGGCCCTATGGGATGTGAATATGTACATCAGATTCTATATCAGTCTGGAAAGTGAGCTTTTCAACCAAGCACCATCGTAGTCTTAAATTCGATTCCCATCGATCATGTACAAAATGAGATAAGTAAAGGGACTTAAGTCCAAAGTGATATATTGTAAAACTCAAATCCACTATTTTACAGATGACAGATACATGAATATAAGTACTTTTACTAGCATTTTTTGCTCTCTTTTCAGATACTTTGGTAAATGTGAAAAACGAGAACTAGGTGTATCATAATAACTAAGCTTATAACACTATCGTCAAAAAAGAATGCCACATTAACATAATCCACAATGCACGCATCCCCTGGAATATTATATGATAGAAATAACACATCAGTATCTAAGGACAAGTAGATATTATAACCAATATGTACTGAATACTGAGGGAATGGAAATATATAGTGCCAGTAGTCCCACGTTGGTTAAAAGTCCCGTGTTGATATGTATTGATATAAATAAAAATGTTTATGCAAAATTTCCTGTCTATATATAAATAGTACGCAATTTTATTAACTTCTTTCTGAAACTTAGAGTATTTATTAGCATATATGTTATAAATACTCCAAGTTCTAAAATGCTGACTAAATAACACGTCTTACATGTTACATGAAACCCGCAATAAAAATTATAGGTATTGATAAAAGTGAAAATTGACAGCATGAAGTATGAGTGCAATACACATCAGTAAAATTATCCTTACTCACTAAATATACATGACGCATATTCCCCGTTATCAAACAAATTTCCCTATCTATGTAGACATAATACATAATTAGAGGACTCGGAAAGGAAACCATCAACAACTATACTGCAGGGTAAACAACTCCTGTCAACAGCTCTTAAATTACATATATTGAGCCATGTCATGGCAAAAAAGAGGGTCGATTTTTACGAGCGTTTGAAGGTATTTTTGCAACGTTTTTGTTCTATAGGCAGAAAAATCATATCATATGTCAGAAATTGAAGTTATTATCCACTCGAAAATAGGTATGAAGTATGAAGGCAAAATGAAAAGAAAACCATAATACCATGACCCTTGATAAAGTTCATGCTATTGCGAGCTCGGTGCTAATTCTAATTACCCCTTGGGACTTTGGTACTGATTAGAGAGAAAATTAAATTTAAGAGACTCTGGAAGTGAAAGACATTTTTTATACATGTCATACTTTTGTTTGTACAGGAAAAGTGGAAAAGCCTTATGCTATGCTGATGGATTTTAAAAACTTTTCCCCTTTTGTCTATGTACAATATGTGCATTGTACATAGTGCTGGGTGCTGGACAGTCCCTATTTTCTTATCTAGTCTAAAGACACCAAAGAAACGAGAAAATTTAGCGATAAAAATAATAATTGAGGATATTGGGGCATTATATGCTTTCAATATATGGTGTTACCATGGCAATACCATTTATGTATCGAATGCAAATAAAGGGATTTTTTAGTCTAGTTACCTTGACCAAATACATAGTACGACATGCCATAGATTTTCCCGTATTTTAATATAACATGCACATTGCACATATACACGCACTTTCAATTACTTAAAATTCAAATAGTACGACAGTCATAAAATTTGAGCTAATACGGTAGATTCTAAAAAATAAGAATGCCGTTCTTCCTTTGCAATACGTAGTACGCAGTAAGCATATAATTTTTGACTTGACATATTTTTATTGGTAATAACATGGACAATGGACAAATATCACACATTTGTATTATAGTTAATAAGAACACCAAGTATATTATTGCTAGTTCATAACAATCAAGTTCAGCCCGAACTCTTCTTTGAAGATAATTCGATCATCATCACGATTTGATGAGTTGATGATTCAAAGATATTTTCTATCTACGCATGTATTCTAAATCTTTTTTTCCCCGGAAGATTATGCATAATATATGTCCATATAAAAAGAAAAAAGATACTAGTCACCTAGTCTTCTCGAACTGCAATTTTACCATGTGCTAAGTAGGTATAGTTTGTGCTTGACTTTACACATTACTTTTAAGGGCTATATTCTTCTGGTAATCGGTAATTACACAAAAATTATTAGTCAGAAATTAGAAATAGAATATTATTCTACGGTAATATTCTTAAAAATTCAGTCCTCCGTGACATAAATTGTCAAATAAGATAATAAAAATTAGACATTATATTTCAGTCACTTAAAACTATTTATAATGTGTGTGTGTAAATGTCAAAATAAGTCTTTCAATTTTTCTTTGAAGCAAGATTTTGAGAATTGTGTAGCAACAAATAAACTTTCTACACATCATATAAACGATACACTATACACATTATAATGAAAACAGTAATAAAAAAATTAAATAAAAAAAAGTATAGTCCTTGACGCATAATATATGATGAAACTTTACTCTGACGGTTACTTCTGGGAATCTATAAAAACGAGGGTAAAGGAGTCAGTTTTGATCAAAGTTTTCAATGCATCCTTTTTCTAAAATTTCAAAAAAATATAAGTCGGATTTGAGTTGCAGCACCTCTCCCTAATAGTTTGATAACAGATCGTCTGATTCAGAAGTAAGATTGGACATATCTTAACATATTATATAAAGACTAAAAATACGATAAAAGGATAGAAAAGAAAACCAAGGAGAATATTATAAATTATAAATATTTGACAAAAGATAACATCAAAAAATATACCTTTTAACATACTAACAAAAGTTTTTTTGTTTAATTAAATTACACATTGTCCAGCCAAATGTCGCTTAAGGCCGGCCGCATCGTGGAAAAGAACTGAACATTCGGGCGTTGGACAGAATTGGTAATCTCTATCCGGATGCTTTGTTTGAATGTGCATTTTCAGTGTTAATCTGGAATCCAGTTCTAAGGGAAAAACATAAAGAAATACTCTTGTAATAAAACATTTCTTTTCAATAATTTGCCACAAATATTAAAAAAGACACGTAAAATATTTCTGTGGAAATATTGTGCAAATACTGTACAATAACCGACATACTACATTTTGTTTGATTTATTACTATTTTTTTAATTCCATGCAATGCATAGTCATAGAAAACTTTATGTTTTATTTGTATTTTACCTTTTTTACAAACTGGACAGGGAATTGGTCTCCGAGTACTGCTGTTAGTACCCAGGGTAGTTTTCTTAGTAATGGAGTGATTAGCTTTTATTTGAATTCGACTTCTTGATTGATTTGGATTTATTTTAGGCTTCTTCTCTTGAAATCGTGGAGGAGGTTGAGCAGATTTATTATTTTTAATTATCCTGGTTTTATTTACCGCAGTATTTTCTTCTTGTTCTCCATGTTGCCCTGCCATATCATCATCCTGGTCTTCTTCTTGTTTTTCGTGTCGATAAACATGTTCACATAATTCAAGGGCAGTCTTGGATAGCGTTTTGCATCTACTAGAATACGGACAGCCGTACTCACCAACTCTTTTATGTTTTTGTTTTACATGTGAAATCATGTCTTTTCGAAGTTTGAATACATTAAGACCACAAACTGGACATTTATGAAAAACTTGTGAAACTCCTGTTTTTCGAGAAGCTCGTAAAATAGTTGCTGCTGGTTTTTGCTCTGAAACTTCTGCTTGTCTCATTTTCACTTTGTTATGGTCTAATAAATGCATGGCCAACTCTTGACATGAAGCAAAAGTAGCCCCACATTCAACACACTTTTCACTTTGATGTTGAACCTGCATTATATATCCTTTATCCTGACTTTGTGGCTGAATTCTGGCAATTTTCTTTTTTCTCGATGGAGTTTCTTCCTCATCTGAATAATGATAAGCCGGAGGAGATTCTTGATATTTTCTGCTTCGTTTTCTCACAGGACTTTGACTGATTTCCCTTGGCTTCTTGAAACTTGACGCATCACTAAAAATAACCATAAAATATATAAAACTTAAAAATCGCCATGTACAAAATAAAAATTAGCACGTTTAAAATTATTTTTGTCGTGTAGTTAGTACAGTAACTTCAACTATTATAAACCATAAACTAATGAGTGAAGCTCTCTAGTTGCTTACATTTGTTTCACATTATAGTTTAAAAATAATATTGTACAACATTAATTTCTTGTGATGGGGAATAATTATTTTAAAAGATTAATTATGTACATATATGTACAGTACAACTTACGATGAGCGTCTGGACAATTTTGAACCCCTATCTCCACTACTATCAGCGATGTTGTAACTAATAAAAGCATCTTCGTCTTCTTTTTGCTGGACGGCTTCCTCATGAACCTGTTTTTTGTGATTTTCTAAGGTTGCGAGTCTTCTAAACGTCTGACTGCACTGATCACACTCATACTCATTTTCAACCTTTTCTTTACAAAGTCCTTGTTCTATATGATATTGATAATGATATAATTTGGAAAATTCCGTTTGACAAACGCCGCACTTGTTATATTCATCTTTTGCCTTTTTACTATGAACTCTCCGTGATGACCTCTTACTTGACCCATCCCTGTAGAGTTTCCCAACAAGAACAAAGCAAATTACATTAGATGATCCTCACAAATTTTAGTCCAACCTTGATGAGTAAATATTATTTTCAAACAATTATTAGGTGTATGTAAAATACTTTCATGACTCAAATAAAAATACATATTGTGATAACTTACGTTAAGCTTTCTTCTCTATCCATCTTGTCATCAGTTTCAACGGTTGAAGAGGAAGTATCAGACATCATTTCCATTGTATGTTGCTTTCTATGTTGAATGTATTCATTCGTTTTTCTAAATGTCTCACCACAATCCCCACATGTTTTTCTAGTTGCAGTCGGCTTCAATAATGATGTTTTTGCTGCTTTTCCCTCCATGTTGCTATGCTGTGGAGATTTATTTTCTTTCTTAATGTGATGGATATTTTTAATATGATCTTCCAATTCATTCTTTTCGGGAAAGGATTGTGGACAAATGGCACACTTGTATGATTTTTGATGTTTCCTTGTATGGATCTCCAGAGCCAAGGAGTTATAGCAGTCGGTATTACAAATCAAGCAGATATGACTGCTTTGTTCCTCTAATTCTTCTTTCTTTGTAGTGTCTGTTTGTACTTGAGATTCGTCGTTAGGAAATATGGGCTCCTTCTTAATTTTCAAATTGCTGACAGCATCACCAGAGTCATTAAAATTCAAATCACACGATCTTCTCTTGTTATCCACCCCTTCACCACCTTCTTCTACTTCCTGATGATTTTCTTCCTTCACGGCAGCCCCATGTGGATGCCGAGTAGCATAATGCTTATCCAACGCTGCGCTACTAAAAACAACACTATTACAATATAAACACATGTAGAAACCATGCTTTATTTTCGCATGCTCCATGAGTTCTTCCCTAATTTTGAATTGTTGAAAACACTTTTTATAGATGCACTTATTTGATTTGTCCAAGCCACTTGAAGATGTTGAGGAAGAGTTTTCCGTAGTAGAACGATCATTAAAAGGCGAAGTCCTACTATTGATTTTTTTTCCTTCGCGCTCTTGTCGATGACTCTGCAGATCGTTTTTAGATTTGTCTTTGATAGAAAGAGAGTGAAGTCTTTCGCACTCTGTTGCCTGAGACAATTGCTTATATTGTTTACAGCAAAATTTACATTCATATTTTGGACCCAATCCACAACTTTTAATACGATGAATCCAAAGTTGGTTATAGCTCTCGTATGTTTTCCGACATTTCTTGCAATTAAACCTACAAGTTTATAGTACATTGGATTAATTTTTTACATAATACAATGTACAGATTATGCAGAAAATTTTCATTACTGAGTTATAACAAAGTTACAACAATTTACTCGAATCTAATAAGCAAAATAATATTATATTTTATATAAATAAATAAAAGTATTCACCGTCTTGGTCTTTCCCGAGAAAAACAAGAAGAAGGGATAAAAGTTGTTACTGGTGCTTCATTTGGATGGTATTTCCTTTGATGTAGGATCAGATTCTTCATATTGCTCAAAATTCTTTTGCAATAAGCACAAGTTGTCCGTGCTTCATTTTCAGGGATGGGTTTGATATTCTCATTTTCATTTTCAGGTTCAGCACCGATTCCAACAGACCCATCTTCGATTCTGTATACATGATTACCATCACTCATAAATACTTTGTTCGCTGCATCAAGCTTCTGTGGTGTTGACTTTCGATTATGTTTCTTTTCATTTCCATTTACATTTTCGGTTGTGGATTTAAGCTCATCAATTTCCATAGACTCTTTTGGCTCCTCCCTCCATTGTCCTTCCTGTTCTTCATCAAAGTCATCATCAATATTGTCATTCTCACATTCACTAGATTCGCTCGATTGCCGTTTTAGTACGGACTTCCAAGATCTTTTAAAATTTGTAATAGTAGAACTTGTTTTCTCTGAAAATTCCGTTTTGTCACTGCGACTTGAAGAGCTGTGTGTCATAAAAAATAAAATGAAACAAAATACATAATAATAATATAATACCATCAATTGGTTTCTGGCGTTAATACACATACATGTACACAAATACTTTACTAAAGTATAAAATGAAATTTTAATGGTATCCACAAACCCAAATCCTATTATACATTCCTCACTCATTTATCCCTAGGATAATTCATAGCAACATTCTATAAGAATCTCTTATTCACTTAATTAGTTTAGTAGTTTTCAATAAAATATTTCGGCTCGAGATGCATTTTGTGACAACAGTCATTGTCATAAAGCGATACCAATATACACAGAACCTTTCAGAGACTCAGAAAATCCTTCGAATTCCTAATTATTATTTTGAGGAATTCAGAAAGCCTTTACATGCACCACGAGAATAATGCTACTGTTATTATTCCATTCCATATTCACGTTGCCTAATCATAATAATAGTAATACGTACACTAAAAAATAAAATAAAAGACGTTCATTATAAAGGTATGAAAAATCAATTGCGAAAAAGTAAAGGCGAAATTTTAAACACTCATCCAACTTTTTAGATAAATGTACCTACATAATTGCCAATATGATATAAATTAAATTATAAATTTTAACCCTCTAATGCTAGACTCTGCTTATTAGAGCTCTTCAAAATTTATAACTCATGACGCTATAAGAATACATTATAGGCAGTTAAAAAATATTAAAATGTCTTGATCGCTGAACGATATGAGTATAAAAAGCAGATTTCGAGGAAAGCTAACCTAGAAGCATTGTCAATGATAATTCCATCTCCAAGAACTGGAATGACCGAATTTAAGCTGAGTTTAAATTTGATTTTATCCTTTGTCTGACTACTGGATCCAACATCAACTTTAGATTGGTTCGATGGTTTGGATGACTGGAGGTCATTTGATTTCCTTTAATAGACAAAAAACAATGGTATTATTACTTTTACTAGGAATAGTATTCCTGGAATAAGCCTTTAAACAGCCTAAAACTATCTAAAAACTTGTATGTTGTGTACATAGTACATATATATATGTGATCCATCACATGACTTTTATCCATCCAGGTATATCCACTTTTTTGCATATTCCACTAATTTGGTTCAAGAACTACCTATCCTGAAAGTTTCAAGCACTTACATGCACATTAAGTACTTTAAATTAATTTAATTGGAATTAACCTTTTATGCACAGTGTTGTAGAAGTCTACATTTATCACAATGTATATCAAAACGAAAA
>JAQIVE010000641.1:0-33901 GCA_034698285.1 Sminthurinus bimaculatus
CTATATTATTACTGTATCATCATCACCATCATCATTACATTCGTCATCAAGTTGGCTATTACCTTCGAAAACCTCTCCATTTCCCCCCAGTGTTAAACCTTAAACTGTTAACTTGAGAAAATCTTAAGTACCATTTTACACAGCACTTGAACAGAAGTAATCATCAATAATACAAGGAGCATTGAGCATTAAGTACTGGCATTTGGAAACCATCAACTTTGCTTCTACTTAGGTATGGGCTAGATTGAATCAGTACAGCACAGACAGGGGAAATTATGTGAAAATGATGATCAAATACCTGCAGTACAGTAAACAGTACATATACATACACAGGCCTGACACTTTTTGTCCCAAAGATAGATAGTTAGAGCAGACATATTATCTCCAGAAACCGTATTGACTGTCTCCATCCGTCTCTGTAGATAGGTAAACGTAAGCTTGGATGTACATTTGTACATACATACTTGTAAATGTAAAGTGTAAACTTGGACCTAAATATCTGTGGCTGGAGCCAACTTTTATAACTCTCCATTGTCTATCGTCTACATTACATATTACCTTTTGTCCATATTTATAGCAGAAACACATCAAATGGATATCGGATGGTTGAATTGAAATTTTGTACGTACGTACATAATATGTAATATGTACATGTTTCCAAACTGTACTAGGAAGCTATAAGGAGGGCCTCTGTGTTATTTTATACCAAGACTTCTTTCTCTTCTTCGTCTTCTTGCATAGACATATGTACCTGTTTCTCTTCTCTTCTACCTGCACACTGTACATTGTACATATGTAATATCTGCTTATGCATACTGAGGTTTGTGGAAGGAAAAAAGGTTGCGGGTGTGATACGATACGATAGGATAGGATAGGATGCGATAGGATACTTACTTGGAGTTAAAGTAACCACTAATTCTGAGCAGGTAACCCAGTAAAATAGTGAGTGACTAAAGGAGGTATTTAAAGAGCCAAAATAGAGAGAAAATCGAGAGAATACAGAGAATAAAACTTCGACATAATAGCAATAGCATTATACATTATGATGATACGATGGTCCATCGCACAGGCATGGAGACTTTTTCCTAGTTAACTCTCCATTATGCATCATACATACTGTTGTATTATTATTATTATTATTATATCTATTATTATAGGTATTTTCCCATTTTGTTTATCAGTCGATGCTGTCTGCAGTCTTCACTGTATAGAATGTACACAAAAACGCGCATCTATCTATATATACGTATAAAAGAGTAATGTTTACAAATACAAATAATATTACAAATAGCCAAATACGCTTACATATATGCATGGAGGCTTTTCCATTTAGCTTATATGTTTATGGACAGGTATAACATATTCACATATACTATATACCTCACAAAAAAAGTGAGAATCAGAGCCAGACAGAGACATTGAGAAAGGAGAGGGAAGAAAGAGAGAGAGAGAGAGAGAGATGTGGGCCTCTGTCTAATACTTTTCCTTGGTTCTTCTTTTTCTTCTTGTTGGACTGGACTGGCATTCAGATGGTATGGTATGGCGACAAAAAAACGAAGTTTTCTCTCTCTCACCTATTGTCCAACATGTATAAAGTATAATATAATGTGTATATCCACCTGTACGACTGCCGATTTCGGAAGGAATTCCGTCTACTTGGCGCCTGGAACGACGGGGTGCAACTCTTCACAAGTGGAGAGGCCCACAAGTTTGGATTTGGATTTGGCTCTCACAACTATCTCAAGTCTTTTTCCTTCTCTTACTACTCCTTCTTCTTCGTCTTCTCCTTTTCATGCCCTTTCTTTGGGTTGCCCACCACTCTTTTACTTTTAACACATTCGTCTAACGCATTGTCCTCGTACAAAGGAACGTAAAATTACCACTAATTATCCGTAATTGCTTTCTATACCATAATTGAAGCTGAACATTTAACTAACCATCAGCATCAGAGTAGAGTCAAAGTCAGAGAGGCATCAGCATCAACATCAACATCATGATGCTGCAACAGCATCATCAGACAGAGACGTGTACTTGTATGCTATAACTTCTTATATGTAGCTGTACGTATGCATACACATGTAAATATTTACGTGGTTATGGCTACCTGCTTGTATGTGTACATAAAATCCATTTTATAAGAAATCAAATTTAAATATAACTATTCCATGGTTACACATTCGGTATCAACTATTACTGCTGGATAAGTATTATTATGCTGTCGAAAAATTAAAACTTAAATTCATGTATGTATGTATTGCTCATATCATATAAATGTATATCGGCGATTACTCTTTTAATCTTGTAAATCCTCTCATCTAATCTCCTTCATGCAGTCGAGCAGGTTGTTCCTTTTATCAAATCATTATTATGGTTGCACTTTTATTATTTTATTATTATAGCATTATCTTTTCAGTATTCAATAAATTAATGTAGGATTATGAAATCAATTTCTTTATATAAGGTTTCCGCACATAATTTTCAACCATTTTTATATCTGTGTATGCCTGTGTTGAATAACAATGTAACGGTATAGATGTTGGAAATTTTTTTATTGATTGCTATTTTTAAGGTTTCAACTTTCAACGGCACTTGAGAAAAAAACTGTATTAATTAATTACGAAGGAAAAATTAGGACGGAATGTAGACTGGACAAGGATAAAGTAAGAACATAATATGTAAATATGTTTACGATGGAAAATCAACAAAGGCTGTTACTGATGCTGTTGATACCTATTGATGACGGCGAGTCTCCTCACAAAATATGAAAATATTGTAATAATAGGATATGTACAATTAAACGATGTTATCTAACGATTCCTAATAAATCTTGAGAGCTAAATGAGTTTGTAAAGGAAATCTAAAGAGAAAGAGGGCTATTGAGGATTTATTGTGTAAATCTCTCTCTCCAGAATAGAGAGGTGCTTCTCTTCCTTTTGGCTTGGCTTCCCCACGATATTGCATTACAATTACAATTACAGTTTACAATATGTGAATTGTCTGGCCTGTCCTTTTGTGTGTATACTTTTTGTAGACATGATAACATACAAACTAGAATTTGTATCACATGCATACATAATATGCCTACCTACTCTTGATTTCTTTTGAAGTGTAAAATGGAAAATATAAACACAAAAAGTAGGTTTATGGTTATATTTCATGTGTATTTTTTAATAAAGTTCAGTATTATAGTTTATAATATGTATAAAAATATGATTTTCTAATATTATAATACATGTATGTACATATATATGGATGCAAGTACTTGGAACAGCTCGCGGCCGGTTAAACCTTGAGGCACTCCAACTTCAAATGTATACAGTATACACTCAGGTACACTACGAGAGTATTAGTTGGATGAGTATCGTAACAAAATCTTAAGTAACTCTTTTTCAACCGTCACAATGCCATTGGAAGCTATTAGCTCATTTAACTGTATTCAAGCTTTACCCACACCACAGCTATCAACATCAACAGCTAGCTACTACATACTTGTATCAGTACTCGAGGCTTATTAGCCCAGACTATTAATCACCTTTCTATTGTACTCTGTTGATTGGATAGTCATTACAATTACTTTCGTTTTCAATTTCCATTTCTGCCTCAACTACATTCATACGTACTCATATCGAATGTCAATTATTTCCTACGGCTGTAATATATAAAAACGTTATCGATGTTATGTAGTGTTTATACGATCGTTAGCTTTTAATATGTTGTATGCTTAAAAATTCATTTATATTTTTTGATTGCGAGATAAAGGTCAGATAAACTTAAAAACGGTCAAATGCATGCTTCTTTATTCAGTATTGTTTAAAACTTCGTCTCCAGGTTTTACGTCTATCGACTTTATATGTATCTGTATAGTTAAAAGTTTTGAAAAGTTACGGCTTTAGAAAACTGCCCATTTTCTAAATTATTGGCAAGATGTTTGTACTTTGTGCACTTTAGTTTGGCTTTACATCTTTTCCCAAAAGTTGCAGCTATGTGCTATACAATTTACCGAAAATCAAAAAATGATAGCAGGAAATAAATGAAAAGTGCTTATTATTACATAGGACGGGAAATGGACGGACGGAAAATAGAAAAGTTCATAATCATAAAGTACAATGTGGGTTGGTCACACATCTCATAATAAACAAAATGTCCATGATTTTTTTTCTTCTTCTGTTGATCCAATATGAGAAAAAGATGATGAGATAAGGTCCTTTGCTTTTATTTTTATTATATTTATGTATGTGCTACCTGTGTGCTATGTGTAGTTTTGTTTTCAACCAGGTTGGCGGCTCGGTGAGTCTTTTCCTAAGGGTTGATCATCACCATCTCACAACCATATCATCAGCCCACTTATTCTTTATCGTTTCCACTCGTCCACATTTTCACAATTTCACAACCTCAGATCACACCCCAGCAATCAATACATGGTGAAGTGATGTGGAAAAATTGAAGGAGTAGAAAACCTACCATCATTTTCAAATTTTAAAATTTCATTGTAAAAATATGATGATGATTTCTTGATACTTCCTTCTCTCTCCCTCTCCGCCCTTTCATTTAGCTTTCTTTAGCTTTCCGCACGATACTTTATGCTATACTATTTATACTGACAACAAATACAGAAATAACTACAGAGCCGATGTAGCGGACAACGGCAACGAAATTCACGGATGTATATTATCAATATCAACATTATTGTATCATAGATATACGGTGAAGCAACGAAAAATGTATAGATCTGTATAGAAATGTTTATGTATAGATCTTATTTCCATCACCAATACTTACTTACATACATACATTTCTGTACGCCTTTTTCTTCTTTTTATTAAATCTATTTGCCGTATTTTTTACGAATCGAACAGTTGTCGCTGCATTTTATACTTTTTTCACGTTCGTTTGGAACACAGCTCGAAAAATCCAATTTGATTGCACTAGGAAATATTGACGTTTCCCCGGCCAGAAGCAAAACAAACTTTTAATCCTCAAAAATATATTTGCGAAACTTGTCACCATAAAACCCTCACAGCTCCTACAATTCAGCAGGAGGTTGGACAAAAAATTGGGATAAATGCGTGGAAATGTTTTCATTTCAAAGAGCAAGTTGCTCCATAGAGTGGGTAGATAATTATGGTGGTATTTTGGTTTTGCTTTACTTGTGCTGTGTGTTGTGATTTGTACTTTACTATTCGGTTTTATCCTGTACTGTATATTGTATATGTATGCAGTTAAGCCCACGTCTACAATCCATACAAACAGGACGTATAGAGTTTGGAGGTAGGAATTTGAAACAAACTATTTGGATTCGTAATCCATGTTTGCATTTCTTTCTCTCTTTCCATTCCTCGATACTTTTGCTTCCTCATCCCTTTTCTACGTATGTGTATGTATGTATACAAAATAAGAGAAACATTGAAAGTGCTGAAAAAATTCAAAACACTCAAAGGAAAATACACACGAGGAGGATAAAAATGAGGGGAAGCGTATATTGGCAAATTGACGAGAAAATTACCAAGTTTCTGGGAGAAAATCAGCTGTTTTATCGTAAGGTGACATGCAATTTATGGGCGAGTGGGGACATCACAAGAAGAATTTACATGCGATCATTTTCTTTCCACGAGCAAAAACAACAAGAAAAAGTATCCGAGTGGAGAGAAAGAAACTTTAAACAACTTTCAAAGTGTGTGTTTTCCACAAACACACACACACATACACACACGCTGCTTATTATATAAAATGAACCTACATGTATATTATACACACTTTAAGCAGTTTCTCACTCTGCTAATGCGCTCTCTCCCCACCGCACTCGCCTTGCTTCGTAATGTAGAGTAAGAGTAATGTAATCTAATGGTCATGGTATTTTTAGAAAGTGCGATGAAATGTCTTTCACTCACACTCATTTTCATCCTCCTCTCGTCTACGTCCTCATCTTTATTTTCACAAATCTATATCCACCTATCTAAATGCAGCGTTTTTGAGTACTTATACACACATGTATGCGTGGTGTGAATAAATATCAAGGAAAATTTCAGTCCCAAACTTGCAGCCTTAGTCTCGACTTGCTAACCTATGTATGTAAGACGAAGGAGGATCCAGGGAAACTAAACTATGAACCAGAGGGTTGAGATTTGTGAAAAAGACATTCATTACATGGTAATACGCCAGAGTCTACCCGACATTATTAGTCGCATTAGCTGTGTCGAGAGACTCATCATTTTGACACATTTTGGTCCAATAATTTTTCCAGTTTTTTCTGCCATCTAGGATATCTAGAACATTTCGCCTGTACAGTGTGCATACATACACGAATGTACAGGCGTGTATTATGTAATATTGCAACCACAAATAAATGTTGAGGGGAAAACTGATTATTTAATAACACAGTATGCGGTTGGAAACTCTTGAGTCTATTTTTCTTTCTTTTTTCTCATATCCCTTAATTTTGCTTTCTTTACTCTTGTACAATACAATATTTCTGTTTTTGTTTCAATTCTCTATTTTGTATCCAGATTCCTAAACCATCAGTTATCAAGGGGAAGAAAAGATAAAAAGAACGGACTTCTCGCCATTATGAGAAGCTATACATACATATGTATATATCTTTTTCTTTGCTTTTTCTCATGTTCAACTGCTGACTTCCACTGTATGTACAGAGATACATTGTAATTGTAAATGACGAGGGTAATTCATAGTGTACAGCCGAAGCTAATAATAATAAACTATCCTCAATTGTTCTGACCTCACTATTTGAGAAAATGCCATTAAAGACAATACAGCGCCAAATATCCGTATTACACCTCTATCTACAGGCTGCAGTTCACTCTATACACGGACATATTATATCATCGACCGAGCTGTAAACCATATTGTTATTGTTAACTTAACTACACAGCTATTGTGCTAACCACCGTCATTGTAGCCTGTATTTTTGTGTTGTGTATTACCTTGAATTGGTGGGTATTTCTATTTCTATTAAATCATGACAGATGAAGAGTATACACATACACATTACACAACAGACTCAACACTGTACTTTACGGGCCTTTTTTTTTCATCTTGTGTTTTTACGAAAAAATACACTGTGTACAATCTACAAAGAATTTTGGTGATTTTCTGCATCCGCATCCTGTCCAAAAGTTGACTGTAAGTCAAGTCAAGGCAAGGCAGGAGTCAAGATGGCACATGTACCGATATTACCTAATGTAATAAGGTCTAAAACATAGTAAAAAGCGGAAGATGATAATAATAATGAAAGAATTTTGTTTTTATGTTGTGCGTATTGCGTATGGTCAGTATCATTATTAACTATTAGCTGACGACTTTACGCATGTAGTAGCCCATCACTAAATATATGAGATTAAGTGTACATATATGAAACGGAAAATACTAAAGAGAAACAGATGCCCACTTGTAAAAAGTTAAAAAAAGGTTCAGTTAAAAAGTCTGTTTGCCTCCGCTGTCCAAACTCCAAAACAAGGATTTTTAGGACCTTTCTTTTTATTTTGTGTGAGCTGAAAAAGAAGAAGAAGAAGAAAATACTTGTTAAGTAATTAGCACCAATTCTGCTCAGCCAGCTGCATGTATCCTCTTGTAAGTCAGTCATACAGTTCCAGTCTTCCTTGTTCGTGGTCATCATCATTCTTATCCTTAAAAAAGGCCCGTCCCTTTTCATCCAAGTTTGTACATATGGAGACAAGTGGGTTGAGCTTTTTTCCTTATATAATAATCATAATAAAATTCATGCATACATATGTATACGTGCAATATACATACAGAGGTCGCACACGTGAAACAAACGACGGCTATATAAGTACATAGTTTATAGAGCTGTAGATTACAGCAGTATAGGATCGGAGTCTTGAAATGCTTGAGTCATACCTCACTAATTTTCACCATAGCTTACCAACTTACCAACTTTTGCTACTGAAAACTGGAAACTGAAAACTGAGTAATATAACTATAAGATGGCAATATATCGTGTAGCAAAACCAAAGTACTCTTATTTTTTGTTGTGGAGACTCTGGAAACGGGACCTTGTCGAACACACACACGAGTTTTCCTGTGTACGGCCATCGTCAAATATCTTAATTTTGTACGTACGTGTATACTTTTTGTACTCCAAAGGAGGACAAAGAAATTTCGTCATTTTCCACATTTGTACGTATTATATGTCCACTGACTGTTTCCTCGGAAAATGTGAAAAGTCACAAGTTGTAAACACTTGTGCGTGCGGCTCTCTCTCTCTCTCTCCCTCTCTCCTCTCTTTCCTTCTCTTGTCTTGTTGACTTGAGACTGGACCATATGAAAAGGAATAGATATTTTACGTACATATAGGAAACTGGGCTCAGTTCTGCTACTTAAACGTCAACAATATCCTGCAGCCCTGTCTCCTTCCCTAAAAATGTAATGTGCGTGCACATGTACATTGTACATACAACATACATACATGGTGGATGAGTGTGAGGTGCAAGTGTGTGTCTGGTTCAGACTTTGGTGACTATCGAATTATGTATTGAGCTCTGAAAGTTGAAAGCGTTTACACGCTGAGTGTCTGGCGTCAGACAGGATTTTGACGGTATTGTCTATTTGTTCATTATATTATTATATTATTGTTGTTATTGTCATTTCCAATTTTTCTATTAGTATTTTCCATATTATGGTGGATGACTGTGTGACATCAATCTATTATTTACCATTATTTACTCGTATTTACTTACTCCCTTTTCTTTTCTTTTCATCTCTCTCTCTCTCTTTCCCTCTCACTGTCTGTCTGACTCTACCCATTACAGTTGTTGAATAGTACGTAATAAATAAATTTACGCCTTGGGCTCTGCCTGAGCACCAGTCATCCATTTAAATTATTATTGTGTCCAAAGGCTAATTCCAGAGTATCAAGTGTCAACCTCTGGATTTTGGATTTGGATTTGGATATGAATAACACGGGACACAAGACATAGGACAAGTCAAGACAAGACAAGACGAGACATGAACAATCCAAAAGTAATTTTACTTTAACCCTTTCTCCATCTTCTACGATTTTAAGCAAGTTGAACAAGGCTAGCCACAACTTGGACATTTATGAACTTTGTACATCTGCTCCTGTCTATAAACAAAAAAAGATATCCAACAGATAAAATTTTTGTTATTTTCCTGGAACTATTTTGATCCATTGGCGAAATGACCATCTTGATAAAACTGGAGAAAATACGAGGGTAAATTCAAGTCATTGACATTGTTGAGGGTGGACGAATGTGGATGGTCGGCTTGTGTTTGTATTTTCACAGTAAAATTTGCCAGTTGGCCGACCAGTCCCAGCCACAATGAACTTTTAACCCTAGATACTGGACGGTACATACATAGAAGATAGGATAGGAGAAGAAGAAGAAAGAAGGGCAAAGCCATTGTTGACATTGAGCGTTTCTTTGAAACTGGAGAGAAAAAGAAAGGAAAGAAAAAAGACGACGAAGAAGGCGCAGAAGTAGGAAAAATATCTCTCACATTTTCAAAGAAGTCAGGAAGCGCTCCTCGTTATACGAAAATGTCTTGCCCTGTCACATATGTGAGCTGAGTGTGAAGCTGGACCGTCGAATGTGTGGCCGTGGCCAGCTGTATGTTTTCTTCGGTGCTTCACACCAAAGTTAATGTCAAAGCTGGGCTAAGGTTTTGTATGTGCAGCCCGAGTTGGAGTTTCAAAATACACACAACTGTAACGCAAATGTTGTACAATATGCACTTGTGAAGTGTATCCAGTATCTATTTTACAAGTAATACAAGTAATGGTCATTGGGGGTTTGTTCAATCTAAGGTTGTAGTTTTACATGGAGAATTGTAGGAAATTCTCTTTTCTATATAGTAACACGTAAAAGTATATTGCCATGGTATACATACATAGTTGTAGTAAAGGCTCCTCAATTTTTTTTCAAGTTGATCTGTATGAACATTGAACATGTCATAAATTTCTGGTTGACTAGTGAAAGAGCGATATTACAAGGAAAGACGAATATTTGGACATTTTTCACTCTTAAAGTAGCCGGATAATTTACACCAGACCAGTTACCGACTTTATAACTATTGTGCATACATACATATATATACACATCGTGTTGGAACTACTGTATGCACTGGCAGTGAAAACTTATCGCCAGTTTATTCTTACAAAAGATTTTTTTTCTACATTTCGTTTGCTCCATTTTACGCTATATTTCACCCTGGGGGAAATGG
This sequence comes from Sminthurinus bimaculatus, assembly GCA_034698285.1. Classification (NCBI taxonomy): domain Eukaryota; kingdom Metazoa; phylum Arthropoda; class Collembola; order Symphypleona; family Katiannidae; genus Sminthurinus; species Sminthurinus bimaculatus. Next base: position 10,216 of record JAQIVE010000641.1, read on the forward strand.
TAAACACATCATCATTACCCTGATATGATACATGTTACCCCATAACAAAATCATGCAACATGTTGGAATCTCAGTGGAACAAGAACATATTAGAGCAAGTTGCATGCAAGTAGAGTAATTAGACACAAAAGTGATTCCTCATGACTCACTACTCATTCTGTTAAATCATCACTGTCTCATGTATACACAATTCACATGTATATGCATATTTTGTATAACTAGATACATTACACGTTGTATTGAGGGAAGATGCACGATGCACGTGACAACATTTTTCTTTTGTGATGCTGCCACTGATGCCGTGTATGTATGTATAAACTGTAAGCTCATTCCGACTCCGAATTCCAATGGGCTGACAAACCAATTGAACATTTTTTAACAAATAGCAGCTACAGCCTACAGGCCTACCCGTATTAATAATATATGAACAGGAATAGGCTACACTGGAAATAGTTATCCCATTGAAAGTTTTGCTGTCACGTCCGCCGTCCACCGGTCCAAAGACAATATGCACAGAGAAAAGGACGACGGACATTATCATTATAAATTCTGTCTATGTGGAACTTTAAAAAGAAACCAATGTGTGCATACATTTATAACGTTTTTTGCTCTCATTCTTTTCCATTTTATTCTGCTCTATCGAAGATGAATAATGTAGTACGTGCTCTGTCAAAGCTGACCGTTTGCTTGACTTTGACTTAAGTTTAGAGACTCTTTTCTGCTTCTGTTGCTTCAACCGTCTGAAAAGTCAACGCACAGCGTTTAGCTAAATTGTAAAGGAAACGGAGGGACTCGTGCATCTTCCTCTACATCTTAAGGAATGTCAAATTAAAAGAACGGGACAATAGGAATATACATACATAAAGTAAGATTAATTACACGAAACAAAGCTGAAGCGAAGAATATGTAGAACTTTGATACGACGAATGAAAATGTAGCAAATGCAAGATGGTCAATAGTCAATACCTGAGACATGCGTAAAAAATATCTGTACACAGTATGCAGTAAAATGAAATGCATAATCTACATAATATGCAGGTTTTTCTCTTTTATTCAACAAACTGATTTTGATTATTTTGCTCATTTAGCCCCTGAAAATTTGTGCTTGATTCATTCTTCTTCTCCAATGTCAACACTTGTTCATTAATTTTCTGACTTTGATAAAACATGGTCAATCTATACAGTCTTTTTTCTATACATGCATACAAAGCCTCCCTAAAGTTTAAAACTAAATGGTAGAGTAATGAATAGTCAAGTTAATAAAAAGAAAATTAATTGTTTTATGAGACATAAGTGCAGCTGATGGTGAAAAGTGTATAAAAAATTCAAAATGTTGTTTGACAGACGTATTATCCCCATTAAATCTCCAAGTCCAAGATATTGAATCAAAGAACGCAAGATTGGTCAAAGGAAAGACAAAGCAGGGATGATGATGTATGTGTATTCATATGTATATAGTGTACGCACTATATTTTACGCACTTTGTCTGTGTGTCGATGGAATAGTTCAAAGAATTTATTGTTCCAGTCCATTAGCCGAAAACAAAATATGTATGAACATGTGCTAAGAAGAGGAAGAAGAACAAGAAGAAGGCATTTTCTTTTCTTCAAATCTTTGGTTTGAAGCGCCTTAATAATATGCAGACTCAAGCAGAAAAGAAGATGCAGATGGTCACCTCACACATTCAGTTCTCATCCACATACACATATTCACAATCATATTATACAATATTTGAGGCATATCATGACAGTCAATATTAGTATGTACATGAACAACAGGATGGGATGGGAATCTCAAATCACCATTTGAAGAACGTTCACTGAACTCCTTGGACATTAACTATTGGCCCACAGCGAATATTTATAAAGATATGTGTATAATGTATAATAAGTGTAGTATGATACATGAAATATGGATATAAAGACAAACACTTGAGGCACAATTTTAATGTCGATTGTTTCTCCTTTTCCGCTGTAAATCATAAATCATTTTAAAAAGCAGAGGTACAATCTGGTGATGAGAGACATTACAAATACAAAGTGAATACTGGAATCCCATTTTATTCCTAGCTCATACATACATATTTGTACTTTGTGCAATCCTCACTAAAATTTGAAATTAATAGGAAAAACTTGGTATTAAATGTTTAAATGGAGAGAAAATACTGCAAATAGGCATAGTCATAGTCATAGTCGAGTTATAAAAAGGTCATTAATAACGCTAATAAAATGGACGGAAAAGGTAAACAGGATAAAATTCTTGTGTGAAGAAATTCGTTGCGTTTTGCGTTTTTATCTCTTCTTGTTGATGTGCACTGTACACACACTTATTACTTTTAAATATGGTGAGTATAAGTATAGATATAAATAAAAATAATAATGGTTGTCTTCTTTGGATCTGGAATAAATCTGGATTTTTTGGAAGACTGTTGATTGTTGGTGAGTGTTTCTGTTTCTGTTTGTGGATTGAGTTGAGAGTTGATCCTCTCCACAGTGACAATGAGTTATTGTACATCCATCAACATCTCGTCACACCCCTTTTTATGACGCTATGACGTCGGCTAACTAATGACTCTACGACGGCTAAACACGTGCACCCATAACAATAATTTCCTCTCGTCTTTCTTCTGTCTCTCTCTGTCTCCCTCTGTCTCTGACTCTGTGATCTCTGTCTCTGTCTTCTTCAGAGTCCACTGATCAAGAGACTCGCTCACTTGTTCGATGCTCAAATGTACATTTTCACACGGCCAACGTTCTCCAATGTACATCTGCATGCATGTATAAAATATTTCTTTCTGTGTCTTTATATGACTTTTTGGTCTTTGCTCTTATAGTTGTCCTTATCATGACACTCCATATTACGCATATATTGTACATATATGTATAGTTGCACCCTCCTTTGTAATAATGGTAATAAAAACACAATACATAATACATAATAACGTATATTATATACGCAACATAACCTTTCTTTACTTTTCACTTGGACTTTGACTCATCGGCAAAATGAAATACATATCTACATAACATCATGGAATAAAACAAAATAAAATGAAATGGAAGAGAGGACAAACAATCCGTAAAATCCTGTATGCAACGTTCAAAACACACAAATCCACATATCGAAACTCTCTGTTTTATGCACTCAAAGTTGTAGCTACTGCTACTGTTCAATGTTGACTGTTGTTTCAATTTCAACCTCAACTCTGACTTTAACTTTTGTAATACATATACATATAGGTACGAATAATACACACAAGATTCTATTCATGAGGAATATTATGAGAAAATACAGCAGCTGAAAAAAGTCTTGCGCGTCACAATAAAGTTTTATGTCTTTTTACTCTCGTCTTTTGACTCTTGATCTTGCATACGTCTTCTCATTAGACTGTGTAAATATGTGTAAAAAGAAAAATTAAAGGAGAAGATTTTTTTTCGTTGCATGTACATTGTACATATACGATGTTATGATATTATGTGTCTGATTCAAGTCATCTTGCAAACCCCATGATATTCTATTGTAACAGTGTTTGGCCTCACTCAATTTTCAATTCAAAGTGACCAGTCTTCTTTCTTTCTTTCCTTCTTTGTTTTCATGTTTCTTCTTTGTGCTCATGGAATAATTAAATCCGGCTGGTGGTCATTAAATTAAAATGCAAATGCTAGCTGCTAGATCCGTCTTCTATAATGCAAAAATGAATAATTATAATATCAAATAAAAAGTATTCCGCTGTGAATTTTTCATAGATTTTCTTGCAACATTTCTTGTTTTTCATGTTCTCTATTTCATAGTACGAGAAGAATGGTGAGTTGAAAAAAATTAAATTTTAAGACAGTGCATTTGTAGAAAAGCAAGTAAAGAGAGTGAATTATTCAATATTATCTTAAGAAGAGAAGACGATGACAGAGAACACTTAAACTCCATTTAACGCCAGAAATTTTAGAGTACATAGACAGTAGACAGCTATTTTAAATTTTAGGCTGTATAGATGTAGAGACTGCACAAACCAATATGTACATAGCTGCATCATCATGTTCAGACCTATTCAAATGAACCGATTTGAACTGGAAAATTTTAGTTTATTCTCTTTTCTTAAATTTTTACTTTATTTTTCTTCCCTCTTACTATACGTACTCTGGCTTAGTGCTGGCTACTAATGGACGACGAGCATAAGGGGTTAATTACCATTTTTCCAACCAATTGATGCTAACTAGTCAATCAGAGCTTTTAGAATTTTAGATAAGAGCAGACTGTGGATTTCTTCCCAGTAGCAATGCAAATGTATGTATGTATTAGGGTGGGTCAACCCTTCCAGCGTAAAATCAACCATTAGCTACTAATTAAAAGGTTTCTTTTATATGGTGAAATATTTTTCTAAAAATATACACTTACACACACAGAACAAACTTTTTAGAGGTTGTTCAAAGAGGTCCATAATTTTCAAAAATAATGATGAGAAAATTGTGCAAAAACTCTTGGGTGTTAGGGGTTGAAACTTTTGCTCTTTTGTGAGTTAGCATACCCTACTGTGTACATATGCACATGACAGATGTACACAACGCAAAACTAAGATATAAAATCATAAATTCCGACCCCATCCAGTTTAATTCAATATGTATGCATGTATGTACTTTGAATCAATATCAAATACTAGTATCATTATTAAAAGGGATAGTTTATGACATTTTTGTTTTGACTAAATTCCAAACTTGATGATTTATAGACAGATGTTGGAAATTTTGTATGAGTAATGAGAAAATTATCTTTCGAATAAATTCGCATGTTTTTCCTCGATCTGTGATTTTGACGATGGTTGGATTTTTCCTGCTAAAATCAATTCCCATAACTCATAATAATTTATATTATGAACTCAATGTACAAAATGTAAGTACAGTTTCCTTGAAAGTTACTTTGCTAAAGTTTAGACTTGATCTACCACCCAAATCCAAAAGCGAAAATGATTTGGATTTAATTTACGCCCAAAAGTAAGGAGCAGACAATCATTTTAAATAAAGAATATGTTATACTGCATTTTATTCATTTGTTTATTCGAGAGCATTATTTATTATTTACTCTAGTAAATTTATTGCGAGTAAAAATGTGGCCTCTCATCTCATTGAAAATGTCCTGCACCGACTAAGAGTATCTGTTCGAGTTGGCTTAGTTTTACACACACACACACACACACACACACTTACATATGTACATTGGACATAGTTTCGTGCTGGTGGATTTTAAGTGTCCGTATAGATATAAAATACACACAAGTACATATAATTTGTATTCATGTTTGCACTGGTGACTATGTTATTGGTCTTTGGCATTAGACGATGACTTGACTGCACATTCCGATTCCAATGTACACAAATATGCGTATTGAACAAACGGAAAGGGAGGAATAAGAGTGAGAGCAAAGTGCTTGATTTAATGCATTATAATATCCAGCAGAAATATATAATGAAAAAACTATATTTCTTGTTCCAAGCTGACTTGTAAAAGACTTTTGAGTTTGTACTATGTAGTGTTGACTGTTGACTAGCTATTTGTAGTTTATATTCCAATCCATTCCATTTTATTCCATTCTTCTCTACCTATTTTACTCTACTCTATTCTGTCTATTGAGCTATTGAATTGGGATGCGGATTGATTCAAGTACTTGTGGGCTTTGAGGGTTTGAGTACATTGGTAAAGTGTAAACAGCTGGCTAGATGAGAAATGATATATATTCTGGTTAAATGTGTCCCTAATATTCCTAAAATAAGTTATTTGCTCCTCGTTTTCTTGGGATAAAATCAGGAGCTTTTTCTTGTAGGTAGGTAATTCGTGTGGTGTGGTATGCTTCTATACATGTAGTCCTCAGTTGCACCTTTCAAACAGCCCTCGAACCTTGACCGCTCTTTTCTACTTCAGACTTCAAGGGTCAAGATTCAAGAAGATTGTAAGTAACTAGCAGGGATATGGATGTGCTCAATGAGCATGAGCATTTATTAAACTACAGTATTTTTATCAATAAAAGCACTGAGTGCTTGTTTTTGTGTTTATGACTATTTAATTAAATTAAGGCTACTTTTGTGCTTATACTAATACACATCTTGTTTACTTGTACAGATTTGAAGGGAATATTATTTGTAGTAATAAATTGAGACATAAATCATGACTGTTTCGTAGATCGTATACAATAGATGCATAGTAACGTACATCTGTGGATGTACTGCCCGACGTCCGGAAGAACACATTCTGTCCATGTAAAATCTGGCCGAGTGAAACGCCTCTTTGATTCGCTGTTTTATTATGAGTATGTGTGAGAGGAAACTCAAAGTGATGGTGAGACACGACCCTGCACAATGAGAATCAACACCCCGTCGTCTTTTTCCTCCACAGGTTTGTCCTGCTGTTCCGGTTACACGCTCGCTCCTCCGCTAACATTATTACCATTGCTATTACTGTGCTGTTACTCAGCTCACCCTCCAGCCTCTATGTATATTATGTATTTGTGTATGTGTCTTCTTCCTCCCTGCTTCATTTTTATACCCACCCCTAGCTCAACCCCATCGGAAACAGCCTAATAAATATACAATTAAAAAGGTCACATTTGACACTAACTATGTGTATTATATATGTATCATATGCTGCGTATGGAAGAAAAATCAAGTGTGAAAGCTCAAGCTCAAACACAACACACAATTAAGTCTAAAATCACCACCGTCTGCTGAATGCCGATCGACTACTGTGTGACATTAATAATTCAGAGCCTAAATGTGCCTCGTCTTCCTGTCTTTGACCGATTTTTTTCAACCTTAAATCCATCTTCATTACAAGTTCACCACATCGACAATCTGCTCGCAGCTTTTAGTAATAATCGTCAATGTACAAATATTTATATGTTTACATGTACTGTATTATAACTATAAAGGATTACTCACAATCAAAATTTATAATTTGATCACGATCATAATCGTAATCTAAAGGATGTCAAACTATTAGCTATCCAAGTTTAACTGTAAATGTAACTCACTGTGAGTGAAATGTGTATTGACAAGAATGACAATAAACTTATCTTTTAGAGTGTACAAAGCACGGCTGGCTGACTGTTGTACTTTGGTTGTACAGATAATATTTCGTTTTATAACTATACAGCCAGACACTTGTTGTCATTTTACAGATACAATAGTAGTTGTCATTGTCGTCCTGTTTAATCTACGTACGTGTGAAGATAATAGGTTCAAATGTCTCATCTCAAGTCTCAAGCTTAAACTTTACACTTTACACACATGTGAGGGAGATGGAGAACAAGAGAAGATTAGTCAGATATACATCCAAAATACGTATATATGTATACAATACAAAATACAATACGGATAACTGAAGCTGAACACCGAATGTTAAATGTACATACAGAAATTGAACATAAAACTGTTGTGACTTTCGACTCTACTTCTTAATTCGAAAAGTACAAGTTAAGTGTAATATTCGTTTTGTATGCACGTGTCAGACATGGAGAAATTTGATAGCTATATGCATGTATAGATATGTATTAGTTCTATACCCATTTCTTAATACGGCAATGAGTCACCTTTTCACCTTTCTTCCTTTCAAATTTTATGTAAATATAAAATATGTACACTCATAATACGCGGATGAAACTAAAATAAAGGTGGGAATGAAAGGCATTCAATATTTAAGACCAAAGTCATTGTATTGTCGCCACAATATTTGTTAAAAATGGGCTATAGAAGCAAATATTATTTCTCAAAACAAAAACATATCCGATTTCCTTCAAAACCTTTTTGTTCAACGATGCAGGCAAAGTACTGACTGATTTTCAAAGGTAAAAAAGTGCATATCGTGTACATATACATGTACATGTGCATACCGTTGGAGAAAAAAACTTTTGTTTCGTATCCAGGAACGTCCTGTCTCATCGCTCAAAAAGATGTCTCATAGTACCACTAAATAGAAGAGAAAGAGAGTGTCAATGTCATGAGAGTGACTTGCACTTGTCCAAGTTGATATTAGCCTGGATTATGTGTTATTCACACAAGTATTTATTTACCCGTGTGTGTTGTCATGTAACATCCTCCTCTTTTCCTTTAAAAGTGTTCAATTGATATGATCCATGCATTTTATTCAGGTATATTTATAATTTAGAGAGTATTATGTATACCCATATATCATTCATTTTTAATAATTTTATTGATACTGATTTCCCATTTCCCACGAAGCCGAGATGCAAAATAGGAGGAAGGGGGAATATTTAGTTCCAAAAATAACCTGTTGGCTTTGTTTACCCTTTATACCCACACATTAAGCTTTTCATTGATGTCTCACTGCGAGAATAATTGGTAACGTTGGGGGATTTACAACATTTACGGTGGACTGTTTAAGGAAATGAGTAAGTGCTTCTAGTTTTTTAAGTTTAACATTTTTTAAGCTTTGGTTTTTATTCTTGTTGGTGTACCGGAATCTCCCGAGTTTCATTTATCTTGAGTCTTTGTCTTTCTTACTCCTGGATCTTACTCTCTTAAGTCAAATTTTATTGATTTATATGCAAGGACTCCTGTTGTATCAGTCATTTGTAAAGGGTAACCATTGTCATATTGTTCTTGTTCCTTGCAGTTAATTCTACTTCCTCTCGGTCTCCGTATGCCGAAGTAGCCATACGGATGGAATGAGGAATGGAAAATTAACTTCAAGTTGGTGTTAGAGGCGATGCACCGTGCACGACAGTATGTGTGGATTTTTATACATACACTCCTCATAATTTACAATGCTCACAGTGTAGTCGCAAGTTTGGGGTAATAAATCCAAGGAAATAAAGAGGGTCCTGAGCTAAAACACACAGGCATTGCATACTTCAACAGAAAGAAAGAGGGGAATTTGCTGCGGATGTGAAATGGCCAGAGCCACAGGTATCGCATCATATCGTATCGTACAGCTACGACGATCATCGAGTTGCTCGGACATACCGGGAAATAAAAATGAAAGGGTGTGCTAGACATTCGTAATTCACAATGTATTCAATGTAAGCATGTACAGTAGTTAACCCTGTGATTTTTATCGTATGATGTCATAGTCATTTTATACATATAGTATAACATATTAACATTTTACGAGTAAATCACAGACAAATAGGATGAGGAACTGATTGCACTCGAGCAGATCGACTGTGGACTGTATTATGCATGGATACGTACATATGTACATGATATGCTGCAAAGTAGAAGCAGGGCCTAAAATAACACAGGAAATTATTCGGTTTGGAGGAAAAGGCGTTGAATCAAAATAGAAATTCACAGGAAGTCACCGCGCCCTCTCATCTCATTTAAATTGCTTCAAAATCAACTTGCTCTCGCTAGTGTGGACTTTTCCGTGAGCATTTAATGCAGTACAGAGTACATTCCATTATTACATATTGTATGCATGTAAGTATTAGAGCATGTTAGATAATGTGACTTTTTCAGATGTGCATCAGATGATCGACGATAATCTAGATGGATGTTGCTTGTTGCTACTGATGCTTTTCCATAACATTTAACCTTTATTTTGCAGCATTTCATTTGAAGCAACATTCGTTATCGTTTCTGATAGTATTGTAGAAAGGAGTATGTTCACGTGGAAAATGCGAGTGAGCGGAAGAACGTTACTGCTACAAAGGAAAATGATTTCCCTCGATAATGAATTTAAAAACCATGTATTACAACTATTTGGTTTCTACACAGGAGATTAAACTTTGAACGATTTAAATAATGGTCACAGGTTTCTTCATTTAAAACTGGAGAAATCCTAGTTTATCGAAACTGACAAAAGTAAATGAGGAATGAGGAACTGCACGTGCTACTCTAATTGCGACTGGCCACCAGGTAAAAAGATTGAAATGGCCTGCAGAAAATGAAAATGCCCATTGCTCCGAGGAAATTGATCCAAATTCTATTAACTTCTTTCCCATGCAATTTAGTCTAATTCGAATGTGAATGCACTGAAAGTCACATTGTTTCCTTTATGTATAACAAGTTGAACGGTCAGAAAGTGCGCATATTTTTGTTGTGATCTCATGCACAATTGCATCAACTGACTGCATGTCTTTATCTAAATTGAATTGAAATCCAATCTGCCCTAACAAGAGCAACAACAGGTGAAAACGTTTCTCGTTTCCGCGTTGCATGAATCTTTTCTACTAAATTGAGTTTGCTCTCTTTTATAACCCGGCAGCAAAATGTATTTATTTATTTCACTCCAGAATGCATAACGACCATTCGATCTCGAGTAAAAAATGCACAAAATTTTTCACTAAATGCATGAACACTTTTTATTCCAGAAACTTTTTCTGCGTTTTTCGACTCAAGCACATGCTTAATATTCAATCGCTAAGTAATGGAAACCTTTACTTTCTTGTGTCCATGCAAAGCCTCTCAATAATGGAGATTCATTGATACTTCATCGTAATTTGAGTTATGTTTTCTAGCGGTCAGGTAAGCGTTCGACTCTTTCCCTCGTGGGAAAATATGTAGAATCCAGCTGAATGCAGGCATGCAGGTTTTGTATTTTGTTTCTGTTTCTCGTATAGTGTGCAGGGATTACACGTGTAATAGAAAACAAATTAATCATAAATGATGACCACGGCCCTAAGCATTAGCATCCTAAGTACAGCAATCAGATAATGCCCAGCTGAGCCGACCTGCGTCCAGGACTTTAGGAACGGAAAAATTGATTTCTCTACCTGCATCAGTACAGATGTACATTGTACAATACATACATTATGAATACAGTCGATAGACAGTGAACGAGTTAAGATACGATTATGTTATGCATCTTGTGCGAATAGATGAAAATTATGCCCTGGCAGAAAAACTACAAAACAGTTTCTCAAGGGAATTTTCTCATCGACGTTCAATATAGTTGCACATGTGAATAATAATGATGAGGATGAAGAAGAGCGTTTGTCGGTATCCGGAAAGAAAAACAGCAGCAACATCATGTATGATATAATATGTCTGTATCTGTATAATGCATGGAACAAAAAAGTTTCCGCATCAGCGTGCCATCACATGTGTAAGTGTACTTGTACTTTTACATTGTATATGCAGAGTATAAGCATACTTGCTTGTACTCAAGTTTGCTAAGCGAGAGGAAAGCAAAAGCTATAAGCCAAACAGTCGTGTGTTTCTACATTTTTTACACGGCTAATTTATATAGCGAAGCTTGCAAAGTTTATGGTTTATGGAGCATTTCTCTCATTCTCTTTCTCTCTTCCCCTCTGTCTCTGCATGTATGTATGTATTTGTACGTAGTTATGTATCCAACTAACTGCACGTGAAGCAAGTCCATTCGTTACAAGCTGCAGTTTTAGTTGCTCAGCTAACATTGTGTATATATTATATTACTTGTTGCTTGCTCCTGCTCACTGTGAAGATGTTCCCTGGAGAAAATCCTACAGCGATTTACACACGCTGGGACAATCATTCTGATCATTTGCTCGTGCATTTTCAACTTTGTGTATAGTTTACAACTTTGACCAGCTTCTATTTCAAAAAACGTCAAGCGCCGCTCCCTTGCTACAAACTTTTGCATCGTGTATGTAAAATACATACAAATATACACAGTTTTTCCTCCAAAATCACCGTCCAGGTTGCAGCTATTACAATATCTCTTTAGGTATACCTTTAATTTTTGAACAAAAACTTCCAGCTTGTGTGTTCAAAATTTCTGTTGACATTCTTATTTCTTAATAATTAATATTATATTTCTACAAGTTGTTGAACCCTCAACGTGTCAGTTCAAAGAGTTCAGTTAAAAATAACCTCACAAAAGACTAGCAAGGTGAGTTCTTGCTTGCGAGACAACAACGAGAAAATGACAAACGATGAAAGTACCGAACCGACTAAACTCCAAATTTTTCATGTTTGGTGGCATTTCGGCGTGCACATATGTACATACTACATACATTTGAACTTTCTTGATAATTGATACCTATCAGCATAGATAATAGTCAGTGGGCATTCGACTTTTGAATTTCAGCTGTTCGATTCCCCACATCATAATAGCTTAAACTATGTAAACATGAAGTCTTCAAAGTAACTATTATTTGAGCGTGTTATTCACTTCCAAAGAACTGTGTAGAGTACAACGGACGCATGTATTTTCATACAATATATTTCAAATATGGATTCACTAGTTCGTCATTGTTGACCATTCAGTATCGATCACTAAAAGATGAAGAATGCCAACCTCCATAACGAGAAGCTATGTCTAGAAATTCAACTCTATACTTGGAATTTGATTTCATTCACGCTTTCAATCCTCACACACGATCATTATTAAAATTGGCTACATACATATACCTGCATCCCAATATTTCAGTTATTATTATATACCGTCGTGATTTTCGGGAATGGAACAAATTAAACGTGTAAGGTGGCAGTTGGCAGCACGGACTCTGCTCGTAAACAGATTACACCATAATGGCACCAAAGTCAAATGTAAATCGATAGTGATGGATAATGGATAAATAATAATAATAATAGTGACGATGATTGTTATTTAAGAAAACGTGCAGGACTCAAAGCCTTCCTGCATCCCTTTCTTCTTCATTTTCTTCTACTTCCTAAACCTTAGCCTTTCCTCCATAAAAACTAACAATAGCTACAACACATTACAGTGGCTTTAATGCTCAAAACTTATTTCAATACATTGTGTACTGCATTGCTTTTCATTGTATTGCATTGTATGTGTTTATATGTATGTACGCAACAAGCCTAGCTATGAAATTTCCTTCCATCTGCACACTGTTCACTATTTTAAACAGCATAATAGTGACACATGTAGGACTTGAGTTACAGGAAAGGAGTGAAATAATAACAAGGACTGGTATAGAAATTTAAATAGTTGCGTTGTGTGCCTTCTGTGCTCGAGAAAAAGTGACGGAATTCGGTGTTGCTCTAGATCTGGAACTCGTTTACTTTGAATCAATTCACTTCAGTTTAGTTTAGTTCAGTTCAGATCAGATGTGTGGGTTGTTGTATAACGTATGATGTATGAAGTAGGTGTATGTATTATGTATAATATGAGGTCTTTGAGGTTGAAACCCGTTATTCGGTGAGGAAAAGGATGGACGGTGACCCACTTTATGTAATCGTTGTGTATCATTGTATTTATTTTTCATCTTGTGTAGTGTAGGAAAACGTCAGGAGTGACATTCTTTCCTCTTTCCTCCTTTGCTCAACCACGCCAGACTATACATATACCAGACCAGCTTAGCTTAGATCAGCTCAATCTTCGATCTGAAAAATGTATGTATAATGTGTATCAGACAAACATGTGCTTTTTGTTGTTGTTTGGGCATGGAGAAATTTCAGTGTTATGTGATTATTACAGCTATTATCCACCACTATAAAATATATAAAATGCATATTATATCGAATTGTGTAAATCTACCTTGTTGAGACTTGAACGGCTTCACAGTCTTTTCAATCTCAATTCTGTACAGCATTTGATATCTGATATGTATATAGATAAGCGGTTTCCCAAACAGCCTCGCATGTTTCAGGCTCAAAAGATAGATCCATCCTCAAATGTATGTATGTATGAATATGGATGTTGAGCTGGTCACAAATTGTTGTTGTTGTGTAGGATAAGATAGATTTTCCTTGAAAGACGTGTCGTATAATCTAGTATACAGTAGGCAGGTTTTGATTTCCAGGGTATAAAGGATGTACAAATAATATGTACATATACAAACAAAACACTGAAATTCAAAATGATAAGCGAAAGATTTTTGAGGTATAGGGTAGCTGCGTCATAATCGTTTTGTTACAATGTTATCATTATGTATTCTTATGATACAATTCTAATTTTGTTATAATTGGGATTCTGTTATCATAGATTGAAGGCAATGGCCGGTATATACGGAGACACGTTGCATGTATTGTATAAAAACTAATTTTAATGAGAAAAGTAGACATCATACTGTATTAAATGTAAATAAACGGTAGTCGTAGATTTCTCCGGAGAATCAAAGTAGAATATGTTTATATGTTGAACAGGCCAATCGAGCATAATATGCATGTGTATACTTGTTTATATTGAAAAGACCGAAGAAATCTGGAGCGCAACAGGTAAGGAAAAAATTTGACCGGAGCAGAGAGAAGAACAAGACGAAGGGAAAACAAGTGGTGGATAAATGAACACCTGTGCTCTTTCACACACATTACAAGGCATTGGTTATGCATATGTATGTGTGTGTGTATTGTGTTACATTACAGTGTACTTTCCACTGTATGTATTGTCTGGCCTCGCATCTCCATAAAGAGAGTGACAAACAAGAAGAAAAAATTTAAAGTGTACATGCATGTAGGACTTTTTATAGCATATTTTACTCATCTATCCACATTATTATGCAGCATTACATTATAATACGCCGTATGGCTTGTACTGTACATAAAGGGTCTTGACTCGTCCCTTTTAAATAGGACATACATACATATGTTATGATATAACCGGGAATGTTGTTAGATGATTATGCACAAGGAAAACTATAAAGAAAGAGGCAGAAAGCAGTATGCACGCATACACATTATAACGAAGGAAAGTTTGAGAAAATATGTACAATACATGCTGAAAAAAACTACAATGTCCAGCAGTTTGTATTTACTATTTACTCTGAGAGTGTCATATTGTGATATTTGACGTTTGGTGTTACTTCATCCGCCGTTTGTACACACATGTATAATATAAATGTATGTGTAATATTGTGTTGTGTTACCTAATGGAAGAAGGGGCACATTAGAGGTATAGCTTTAAGCTCCTTGTACATGTAGATGAGAATGAGAATGATGATGATGGCGAAGCTTCCAAATTCCAAGTGTACACGTATTGTTGACTGTGTGGATCGTAAAATCTTTCCTTTCTTTTCCCGTCAAAAGCCAAGTTCAACAAATCCACAATTAGTACGCATAATGTCCACATACACACACGCAAAGGACTTTATGTGTTAGGGCAAGGTACTCACAATCACAATTATCCAGGTTTGCCAGACTACTTGTTTATCTTAAGTTGACGCATGTAACATCTTGAGTTTTTGGAAAACGTTAAAATATCACTTTATTAAAGCATAAACTCATGCGTCTTCGAGATTGTTTGAAATAAATCGTAATTATAGCATTTATTCGATTGTTTCATGGGAGGCTTTCATTCCAGTTTTCGATTTTGCACGGAATAAGCGTGGAAATTATGAATAGTATAGTAAAGTCGTATAATGAGTATAATATTCACATAACTTTAGCTAGTAATTTGTGGTATTCTCACTCATAATATTTTACAATGTATGTGAGATAATGATATACATAGTAGGGAACAAGGATGGCTATCTAATTTCTGAATTTATTTACGTTTGTGTAATGTAGCACGTGTCAAAAGCCAAATCATAGCTCAGGGCTCAGGGGGCTCCAATTATTTTCTCATGCACTGCCCAATAAAGAATCTCCAGTTTTTACTTTTTAATGCACTTAATTCTCACAGTCACTCATAATTTCGTGAATTCGCCCTCTCTCCGCATCAATTAAACTATATAACTCTGTTTTACTTATGAATGTATGACATGCATAATATCTTTTTCATGTAAAACAGAGACTGTACAATGTACGACAACAAGAACTGATATAGGCGATCAGAATGCCATTGCGACTTGAGTGGTCAACATAAAAGATATTCATGAGTAAAAAGAATGAATGCACAGAAGAGTTTTGTGCAGTGCTTTTTAAATGATTATCACCATGAACTTTCAGCCAATACAGCAATTGTTTCTTTAGAAAGGAATCGATCTATATGTGATGTTATTGTTGTTAGTCGGCAATGAGAACGTGCGTGCAATAGGGTAGCTGTCATCTAAACATAATTCAGATACACGTACGTATACATGCATGTGAACTGTATTCCTCCTTCATGTTGAGTGCACTCAATGTCACTTTTATTTTCAGATATTAAATATTATAGAGAGCAATACATGAGCAATATATCACGGAACACACAAAGTTGCTGCGATGTACATACATATACATTGAGAAGCCCTTCGTTTGAAATACATATAATATTCACCCGCTTCTGTTTTACCGTAGAATAGGAATGCACGTACACCGTACGCTTTGTGTTTTATCAATATCAATGCATTTAAACTGCATATATGTATTTGTGCATGTGCCTGGACTTGCACACAAAATATGTAGCCCCTGTCCAAACTTGGACGGGCAAGTTCCTAGCATTATGTAGTGAATAAGGACCCTCGTCCCTGAATCCCCCATTTCATTATGCCATGTACTTACGTACATACATATGTAGCCCTGCATATTAGAAGTGTAATAAATATCTCTATGTGTATATGCGTGCATGGGGATGGAGACAATATGTCAGCTGCCTCATTACAAAAGCGCACACGACCGTCCTCATCATCAACATCTCCCTATGCGAATTTCGTCGACGGTCCGTTCCCACGTGCGGCAGGCGGCAAGTCCACCACCTAATCGACTTGCATCATAATGATAATGATTATAACAATGATAATCCAGGTCTATTTCTATTTATCCGTAACTGTGTATGAAATATGTGTGTATGATGTATATATACAAAGCTTTCCTTGTTGTTGTTGTCAAGTCATAACGGATAGAGTTAACCAAATAGTAGTAAATCTATGTATATGGGATGCGTTTGAATCAGACCTGAATTTAGAATTGAGGCTCACATTTCTGCTCCTGGAGAAAAACAATAATAAGTAAGGACTTTTCCATGAGAATCCACAGTTATACTTGTACTTATATATCATTATTTATCAAATGGAAAAATAAGTGCAGTTGAAATGTGAGTTTTGTAGAGAGGAATGAGAAATGGATATGGACATAAAGTTTTGTTTGAACATTAAACAGAAAGAGGCAATACGCAATTCATGGAAAAAACCGCCACGTGGCCCGCCTAAACATTTACTGACCTCGGGTTACTTCCATCGAATATCCGATGGTTTTTCTGTCGAGGTCGTGTGCCGTTCCATGCCACGCCAAGTCACATGCACAATTTTTACGTCTCTCACTGTGCAAGTTCCTAAAATTCAGGGCAGATAAATATAACTGGGACAAAACGAATAATCAAGCAACTTAAAAGCAGGGGAATATTTTTTAATGTTGTATTTGTCCCAAGTATGAAATTTACTATTTACTCAGCCTGTGCACGCATTACAAGAAAATTAGAATTTGAGTACGTTTTTATCATTTGGTTTAAACGTATATTTTCATCTTTCCAAAGTTGCTTTGATGTGTAGTGCACAAAATAAAGGAAATTCACGGATACATAATATATATTCCTGCAGTGTACAGTGTACAATTACATACATACATGCATGAACTACAACTAATCCTAGATCAACACTATGATCTCAGCTCTCGACGCTGCTGCTGGCACAACATTAATATTTGATTTTCATATTAAGATGAAATGATATTGTCGTATAAAATACACAGACTGTTCAGTTTGTTTTAGGTTGTTTTGCTTGGGGAGGACAATACTTGTTTTGCAAAGGGAAAATGCGGTGTATCCTACAACGAATTGACAGCGCAGTTTACTACATTCATCATACATTTTATGCAAACAGCCTTCTGCATCTTTGTCCTTTGTATTAATCGGAATCTATTACATTCTGACTGCTTTCCTTTTGGAACAAAAGAACAAATAAAGGACAAGTAACCCAGTAATTGCTAGTCCACGTGGCAAACGTACAATCTAAGATCTCCCTCAGCTTTTAAGGCTCATGTATACGCATCAAAATTAAATACCTAGTTTTATATTTTAATTTATAAAACAATTCCTCTCTTTACATTAATCAGAGAATATTTTGATATTTGCTGTTAATATATTTGATGTTCTGTGAGTGCATAATTGATTTTCACAGTTTGACCTTTCAGTCGTGATAAATTAAGTTATTTAAGCCTGATTTTTGGGATACTTCCGCCTAATATGTAGCAGGTTGGCCAGTTGACTGAGTTTAAAAGCATTTAGCATAAAAGATACAATAATTACCCATCTTTACAAGGTTAATCGCTGAAAATACGGAGTTCCCTTGACATGAAAAGATGTAGGTTTGTCTTCTTTTGTACAGAAATAATGGCAGAAGGATCCTAAATCTTAGTACAAGATACACGTGGCAAATGTAAAATCTTGCTTTTAAGCTACATTGAGGCATCGAAATTAAATGCGTGTAATTTAATACTTTAATATCAAAAGCAACTTTTACCAAAAAGCATTTTGACTTTTTTAGTATAATTGATTTTTTTTTGTAAATAAAATGTTTTTCCAAAGTTTCAATCTTCTACATAAATGTGGGAAATTAAGTCATTTAAGCATGATTTTCGGGACCCTACTTTCTAATTATCTGTTGGCGTCTAGCCAGTAGCTTGTAGATTTCGGCGTAGATTGTATTTTTTTCCAATGGAATTTTACAATTAGCCCATCCGCATTTAGCATAAACGATAATTACCCATCTTTAGAAGGTTAATGGTTGAACATGCAGAGCTTATTTGAAATCAACCGTAGAAGGATCGTACATGGGAGAAAAGCCCTAAATAATGGAGGAAAAAGGAAAACTCCCAAAAACCTCGGAGGTTTCCTGGGCCGGATTAACATACACGCAAAACTTATATCTATCTATTGCATATTATCTGTACATGTGGTTAGATCGATGGTAATTGATAATAATAATGAGAAGATTTCTCCTTGTTTGAAATGCTTCATTTTAGAATAAAGGAGATGGACATTCTAGATAGGAAAAGGAGATTTTTTACAGGATTTTTTACAAGCAGTACACAATTCGATACCGGCTTATGGATTTTAACAATGCATCATAGTTATTCATCTCGAATATGAATTGGAGGAAGAAAACATGCCTCATACAGAAATACGAATTTCATATATATGAATGTGTAATGTGTAATACACATTGTGTATGCGTCGGAACTACATCAAATTACAGGTTCAAAATTGATGCATGACTATGATTATCGTATATTAGGTATACGTACCTGCTTTCTATCTTCACTTGAATAGTTTTCTTCCAATCTATCTATTTGAAGAAGTTTTTACCCTTTATTTCTTGGGCTTTTTACCCAAAACGTTCGTGCTCAATATATTCAATGCCATGATCATAAATACATAAAATAATAATATTTCCAGTTTCATGATATCAAGTTTTCTACCTTTGCCTTTTCTATAATTTACCCTCTCACAGATTGACGCATTCAATACCTATTGACCATAGCGGCGTGTACATTGTGCATCGACTACATCCATCCTGGCAACTGAATTGAATTTCATTTTATATTCCATTATACTTATTGTGGACCAGCCACTTCGTATCTGTATGTTTGCCCTTGTATAAGTATGATTATTATTATTGAGTAATGATAAAGATTTACTCTTTTACCCTTTTATAATTTTTTTCACATAGTTTCACAACATTTTTTCCCGGAAATCTTAAGATTGTCTCCTGTAAATAATAAAAAAGCAAAAAATCCATCAAACAAACTGTTATCATTTACTTTTACGAATTGCCGAACTTGCTAAACACTTTTACTTGTGTGTGTATAACAATTTTTTATATCAAACCAAATTCAGGTGTCCCATTGTTTTTTCGTATAAATCTGTACATATTGCATCAACATCATAAAAAGTTTTCCGGGTCTTGGTAGCTGAAATTTGTACAAAAACCTACCAAAAAAATCTGTACAGCATTTATATATTGTGCTTTGGAGAATGTCCTCAAATAAAAGTGAAAATATGAATGAAACCGAAAGGGTTTTTTCCGTATTTTTTATGTTTACTTTCAAACAAAATAGGACATGAAAATGGAGGAACGGGAAAAGGAAAGGAGTAAAAAAGGGTGAGAATATACTTACTTAAAAACATCTACCTGATACCCAAGTTTTGCTTTGATGACAAAACCCTCTCAAAGAAACTCAAATCCAATTCGAATCCCGTATAAAATATTATATAAAAGGTGAAAGGGAAAAGTTATGTTATGGCAAAAACGAGGGATAAAATGTAGCATGTGTGAGTGTTTGTGTAAAAAAATAGTTTCTTGGGATACTTTTTTTTTGGTTGGAAAACTCAAAGGATTGTCCAACAATCTCCTGAGCTATGACAAGTGAGGAAATGGTTCCTCTACAAAATCGGTACACAAATTTATAAGCATTTGAAAAATATTCAAAGGGACAAGTGCACGGATAGAGTTTAACGCGTAAAAATGTTTTTACAGTGTGTATGCATATAAATGTATGCATTGCCCAAAATCCAAAATATTTTCGTGTATAAAGGCTAAGGAAATTGCTGAGGCCAGCCAGAAACTGAAGAGCATTTAAAATTTTTAAAAGGGCGTTTGATCTGCTGCAGGTTGCACTTTCCAAAGGCCAAATGTACCTTTTCATTTTCATTTTTCATCGTGATCACATACACGATACATGCATACATAACTCAACCCTAAATCCCGATCAGATGTACATTACAATACATTTTCCGTATGGACGAGAGGAAAGAAGAAGTAGAAGGAAGACTTTTTTTACAAAGAAAAAATATCATTAGGAAGTAAACAGAAAACACACATGCATACGCACAGGCAATGTGCAATGTAATGCAATATTATGGTAGCGAAAGGGATTCATATTTTACTCTGTCAGTCTTATGCGATTAGGTTTGTGAGGTCCTCTGACCAGACGCATGTTGTACACACATTTGTATATGTGTATATTCTATACAAATGAATGAAAGAAAAGAAAAAGGAAAGCAGCAGCAGTGCATTCCAAAGCACAGTCTGTACTTTCCATGTTCAAATCGTGGGAAAGCACTTGTCGATCGATGCATTCATTCATTCATGCATACATATAAGTACAAGGATACAAACGAATGG
Organism: Sminthurinus bimaculatus; assembly: GCA_034698285.1. NCBI lineage: Eukaryota > Metazoa > Arthropoda > Collembola > Symphypleona > Katiannidae > Sminthurinus > Sminthurinus bimaculatus. The sequence continues at coordinate 31,148 of JAQIVE010000641.1, forward strand.
AAATAATACGAATGCGGAACGGATCTTTGTACAATGCCATGTAAAAATGTGCATTGTGTCATCATGCACATCTCTTTTCCCTTTCACAAAATTGACAATTAGAATCGAATCTCTGCGGATGACGAATTCCAGGGACGATCAAGTGACGAACTACAGAGCTCTTTTGTAGAAGATTGGATCAATCTGCTTGTTTTATTAATACTACATTAAAATAACTGGAAAAAAGCTACATCAGCAGTAAAAAACGTCAAGATGGACATTGAATGCATTTAAAAATATTCAGAGGAAAAACAATTTTGCATCCATTTGTTTCCTATCGGTTTTCTCGGCAGTTTTTCTGGTGAATTTTACTACTGACTAAAACAGCTAAAATTAACATAACTTTTGAGGCTAAAACTGTAGGCCTATTTTACTGGTTGCTCGCATAATATCTCTAAACGCTAAAAACAATATAAATTCATTTCATGGCTAAAGCTTGTAAACTCATCAACGTGATTACTTGGTTGGTACTTACACTCAATAAAGCCCCAGTTGAAAAGGTAACAGGTGTAAAAATTGGTACAGTTGTACTGGTCAAGTTACATGAAATCCAACAACAGATTGCACATTGTGTTTGCATTGATTTATAAGTATCCCATGATTGGCTTTGATTGAAGAAATCAGTTTTTATATGACACCACTTGTACACTATGGGAGTAGGGATTATACATACATTTCTATAAGTATTGTGTAGTGTTATTTTGAACGAGATAATCATTTTTTACTAACATCTATATATGAGGTTCGGAACTCATAAAAGGAAGACAAGAGTTTACAGTGTGATAGGTAAATACACAGTTTAACTTGATACTAAATGTACTCTGTATATGTATCCACTGTATTTTTAACCTGTTTTTAACCACATGATAAAGATGTATAAGAACAAATAGCTACACGTACATGTACTCAGCATTATTATTGAACGCTTGTGTGTAGCCGATATCAATGACAGTTAATATTAGTAGTATATTATTATCTGTACGATTTTGCACCCTGAAAGTACGGACGTACGTAAATTGTAAACCGTAAATAGCAACAAGATAAAATGCCAAATGCTGTATTATGTATTACATATGTATAATCCGCCTTGACTTGTTGATTTTCCCTGTACAAATAGAAAAAAACAAAAAATAAAGGACAATGAATGAAATGAAGTGACGACAAAGCGAGTAATAAAAGTAAATAGAGAATACATTACTGTATAAATCCAATGATTATGTATATGTATGACATTTGTGTACATCTAAGTATATAGAGGGAGTTATGTAACGTGGGATTTGAATCGTTTAAAGGGTCCGTCCACCATCTAGTTTCATTATGGTTTTGGTAGATATACATCATGCATGTACATATGTATGTATGTGTGTGTGTATATACATTCAGCATACCGAAGGGAGGAAAAGAGACGAGGGCAGAGAGAGAGAGAGGGAGGGAGGGTGATGGTTACACTTTCAAGTGGTTCATAGCTCATAATGTATTTATATGCATGGAAAAACATCTGCTAATTTCCGACTCTTTCTCCGTGTGAATCCACCTGCTAATACACAATTTTGAAACCAAAGGAAAACAAATCAGTATCACATACCTATCTTTTCATTTCTCTCGCTCATTTATCGTCACCTGCAATTCCGTACTCTTATGCATGTGATCAAATTGGATACACAACCATTTATTCGGCGAATCATGCATTTTAGTATGTACATTTTACATACTGAAACACAGTATTGTATTAGCGGTACCTCTTTTTGTTGCTTTATATGAAGGGCCTTCATCAGTAACATACATATAAAAATCAAACCTTTGGCTTCCAACGTTATCCACTTGCTCAAACATGAAATGTAATTTAATAAGGTCGTCAACTATGTGCTCATATTGTTTCAGTTGTCAACGTGACATAGCACATAGCACACAACTTATATTAGTCCTTCATTTTTTACCAAGCTCCAGATTTTCATCGATGTTTTTGAAGCATTGATTGCTTGTTGACAAGGAAAAGTAAGATAAAGTTGTGGACAGTGGACAAGGGAGCAATAACCAATGTATAAATTGATGTCACATCGTTCTCTCATACACAAACAAGTGTCAGAGATTTAATTTATTTTCAAATATTATAATATAAAAAATTCCTCGTGTTTTCCCAAAAGTGTGTAACAATTTGCCAAAGTATGGATGTTTTTTCGGCGTGTATAAGTACATAATATACATAATGTAATTGCAGGTGTTTTTAAATATTTTGTTGACAGAATGATGCCATCAAAGTCAATAAGGAAATTAGGGCTTTGTTTGCCAGCATAGAAATGATATTTTTATCAAATTACATTTGTCTCAACATTTTATTTTGTCACGACTTCCCTGTTTGCAGCATTTATTGCAAAAGTACGCTTGTTTGCCGTCTAATTTTAATATCGTCGATATGCGTTAAATGGGTGCAGAGTGCACAGTTTAAAGTTGCTGAGCGTCACTGATATCGTCACCATCATAATCCTGAAACTTTTGCAAGCGGTCTTTTCCTTTGTTTGTAAAAATTTCACAATACTGTGTGGAAGGACGTATGTCTATAGATTATTGACACTGTCACAAGGTAAAATGAATTTGTCTAAAAAAGCAAGGGCTTTGGTACCCACAGCTAACGCATTATGTACATTTGTATACAAAGAATGTATGTACTTATTTCAAAATGAAATCATGGATCCACAAACGATAAGTCAATAATAA
>JAQIVE010000642.1:0-33898 GCA_034698285.1 Sminthurinus bimaculatus
AATATTGAAGGGCTACAAAATCGATCTTACAGATAATAAAAAGAGACAACGCATTAAAATCATTTTACCTTCAACATATTTTCCCCCGGTTTATTAACAACAAAATCAAATTACCTACAACATACTTAATAACAACAACAGTATTACTATAATTTACGTGTAATAAATCATCAATTACACGATAGTTCGACTTACAAATTTAACAATCTAAAATAATTTAAAAAATCAAAGTAAAAGTCCAACTTCATCAAAACCTTCATTTAATGGACATTTAATGTGCAAAAGTGAATAAAAAACTACAATCAAAACATTTCAATCTCATGTCATGATATACAATCCCCAAAAGTCCAATTGATAAACACAATAATTAATTCCCTTCACTTAATGCTTAATACAATATTCTCATCGTAAGTAGATACATACATATGTATGTACTAAAGAAAAGTCAAGAATGAGGTAGAAGATGAGAATGGAAGATCATACTCACTTAATGCAAATAACTGTACAAATATGCACAATCATACAAATTGGAGAATGTCAAAAATGTCCAATTAATCTCCTCACAAAAAATATAAATAAATAAACAAATGATCCGACGCAAAAGAAAAAAATATAAGAGGTAAGTAATCAGTAATCACCTCTCATTTACATTTTCCCCATAAACGTGAATTCCCTCACTGATTCATCAAATGTTGGGCTTTTTTTACCCAGAACACCAGAACAGAACACAGAAAGAAAGAAAGGTGAGCCTTGCCACTTGCCAATTCTCACATTATAATATATTATATTACATATGTACGCCGTGCACATGAAAATGAATAAATGGGCTGAAATTTGTTTAAATTAACCAAGTTTTAAATTTTTACACACACACACACACGATGTTCTATTATGAGTTGGACAGCGACAGTCACAATCCCAAAAATCCAGTCACCATCACCTAATTATAAATTGTACACGAATTATCATGTGAAATTCGAGCCCTTCAACACACATACATACATAAATAAATACTTTATCTGCCCATAACTATGAAATTTATTGTGTACATGCAGTTTTTTTAAATATTGTATTGCCACCATGTAACATGTAGCATCAAACATGTAACGATAACAATTAATAATGTTTTGACATAAATTCTACGACTTTTCCCTCATGGTGGCATTTTTCGTCCGCCGTCCTTTTCTGTATAATTTTAGTGTGCATATTTTTATGGCTAACTGTCAATTATTTACCAAACGCACAGATGGTACGACACACACATATTGTGTAGAAGTACACGGTGCATACTGCATACTGAATGCATTTTTAACAGCGATCGTTTTTCTTGGTATACATATGTACTTTTTACTTTTTCACCAGATAATACACATTATTGATAGCTTTTTTCTATATCTACTTATTTCAACCTTTTGCTATTTGTAAACACATGCAAATTGTGCATACAAAATGCACAATAGCTATAAAATACGCAAGTAAAAGTAAGATACACACGTGATTAAATTAATAAATTTAATTCAATTACGTCATCCGTTTTCCAATATCTGTATTAATTATCGATTCTCTTGGATTCGTATTAAATGGTAAGTAATACAAAAAAATTTATGAATAATTGCAGGCGTTTGTATAGTTTCTAAGATACATTCACTGTTTAAACTTTTACAAGCCATGTGTTCACCTTTCAATTCTGAACCTATCATAAGTAATAGCAACAAATAACGATAATAATCATCGTAGCAATGAAATAATTACTGACAATAAATCAATGAGACGATGAACCAATGTTCTACATGCACAGAGAGAGGAGAGAGAGAGAGAGAGAGACATAAAATGATCATTTAATTGATCTGTGTGAGAACTATCACTATTCACTAATATATATTTAAGTAAGTAAGTACGCAGTACGCGTGTCAGAGAAAATTAAAGAAATTATTTAATGTTAAAAGGTGGCCTTTTTTTGTTTTTCTAATACAGTTCAGCTTATTGATTTTGAACCATAAACCGAACTTGAATCTATTAAAATTTACTGATTTTATTTCATGTTTCAAATCATGTTCCCCGTTCAAGATCTTCAAATCTATAATATTCCCATCATAACCTATACCAAGTCCATATTTGATATTTTCCAAGTGTATTCAAAACAAAAAGGTTAATGGAAGGAATATTATGGAATTCCTATTAAAAATGACTCTCACCTTGACCAAAGGAACTCTATTAATGTATGTACTTAATCTATGTATCGACTAGTATCGAGAAAACAGGAACAATGACAGAACAATGTTGATGAGAATCAATCCCTGAAAAATATGGATGACATTTCGTTTTTCCATCTTTTCTTCCCTTTCTATACACTTACAATTTCAAATGACATCCTATTCTTCCCTTTTCCCTTGCTTTTACATAATATTATGTTCATGACATGACTTGACATGAGATGACCAAATTTTAAAAGATCCAAAAGAAGAATACATGCAACAACACAATATCATCAAGATCTAATAACTAAAATACATTATACAATGCAATGCACAAAAACAAATAAAAATTAAATGCATATCAATAATATACAGATTATATTATATTATATGCATTGTGTAGGTCCATGTCCATATTCACGAGGTTCATCCCTTTTATTATTAATCGCCGACAAGGCAGTGCATCGCAAAGGAAAAGACAAAGACACAAACAAAGCCATAATATAGACAAGTTCATTAAAAATGTATAAAGACAAAAGATTCCTTTTTACATACATATTAGTATTATTAGCATCATTATCATTATTCGTTCAAATCCAAAGGATCGCAAACGTGAACATTGAACATGTGTGGAAGTTGTAGAGACAGAGACAATCCAAAATCAGAACCAAAATTCAACATCAGCATTCAAAACCAAATACAGTGCAGTGCAATGCAACTAAATAATTCATTCACCAAGAATCAAGACCAATGACCAAAGGACAACAAAAAACAGCCAGCAAAAGCATCTTGTATTATATTATTCCCATATTCAATTCCCTACGAAAAATTTAGAGGTTACCTACAGACCACAAACAAACGGCAACATCATCCTCATTATATATTAAAAAATACACACATTAATTCCATTTTAATGTGGAGTTAAATGGTATCACAAAAGAATTACTAGCAAGCACTATTAAAACTTTATACTTTATACATATATGTATCTACCTAATTCATAATATTTTTCCCCTTTCGCAGATTATTGAAAAGTAATTCCTTCACAATAGTCATAATCTCTTTACAAATATCTTTAGCATGTTATGCGAAAAGAGGAAAACTGTGACGTCTTTGGTCTGTGCATAAATAAATAAATCTAATAAAGGCCAACGGCATCCAGCCAGCCAGACCAAAGAAATGCCGTAAAAAACGCCATACAAGACAAATGAAAGGAAAAATCCATATTGCTCACTTCCAGAGTACAAAAAATAATGTAAATGTGAACTACTATGTATGTATGTTCAATTTTCATGTTTACGTCTCTGATTGTCTACTTACTATATGTACTATGTACCTTCTGTTATACAAGTTAAGTTCTACTGTTACCTTCCTCCTACATACATAATGCATGTATACAAATAATATAAAGTTTGATGCTCGTACGTAATTAGCAATTCACAAAATTAGCACTCATTCGTATGTATGTATACGAGCTTTTCAATGACTCTCTTCATGTGTCATCATCATCACCATATACCATATACACAAAACAAATGTAACAGTTTTGCCTCCATTCCATATTATACGTGATTATAAAACCATACTACGCGTAATGAAAGTATGTATAACGAAACAGAGATAATATTATTATTATTACTTGACGACCCACACGATCCTTCGCATTTCCAGACACAGTTTTTGCACGTCTACCATTAGTCTCAAATACGCACTGTTGTGGTAAAAGTCTAACACAAAAGAGAAGCAGAACACAGAACACAACCATCATGACAACTAGCTCTCAACCTCAAAAACATGTTAAAGGTTACGCACAAAACAAATTATCATCTAACATACACACATCATACCATACAAGATACATACGTAACTAACAGAATTATTATCAAAATGCGATTTATGCCCATCGCATAAATCATATTGTCATCTTTTCAACGTAATTTAATTAGAATTTATTTATGTATTGCATGCGTGTGCTGTTGACTATTTTAAGATGTAATCTCTAATTAGTTGTTGTTTGCAACTTTTCCCAAATTTTCATTCCAACAGACACCAAGCTACAACATACAACATGCTTCGCCTTTTTTCATTTTGTACCAAATCCAAATCAACTGCAAACTGCATGCATGCAAAAGAAAAAACAACCATAAAATTGAAAAATCATGGAAATGCTAATATTATGTATACTTGAACTTTCTTCTCAACTTGAAATATTCACGATTCATCCCATCTAGTCTTATCGTGGTAAAAAAACATTGGATTTTACCTTCACTACACATACATATTCAAATTCTGTCAATGATTTTATTACTTACTACTTATTCTAGGTACTACATATATGACTATATGACTATGAATCTATCGGTATCCTTATTGCTATTCGTATTCGTATGCATATATATACATACACATTACACATAAAATATTATTTGCACATAATTTTATTGTTGAATGCATTAAATTGGAAGTTGAGCATTGAAATTTTCCGATTGGCAAAATAATAATTGCAAGTGACATTGCTTTCCTTTTCATTCATTCATTCATTCATATGCCATATGGGGGAGTTTGGTTTTGGAGTTTAGTGCTGGCTAACAGTTCTTTATGCAGTAAAAAAAGATGATAAAATAAATACTTTCTATCTATACAGAATGATACAACTACAGCCTACAGCCTACATAACAAGAAGACCCTTTGCAGAACAAAAAAAATGGTTTTTGACTCACAGTTTTTCACTTGTACAATTATACAAATAAATACATAGGAACACGATCCGTCTACCTAGACACACTTTTCCATTTTACTCCATCTGACCCCACGTCATAAATACATATTTACACGTACTTTTGTATATTATTATGTATTATGTACATCTCATTAACGGTAACGGTAACATACAATAAAAATTATACATATCATTACCACAACTTTCAATCTATTCTCTATTCTACTCTCCATTCCATTCTATTTTACACGATGCTGCATTAAAAAAAACCAAAAGTCTGGAAGAGGTCTGATTAAGTATGCAGCATGTGCTATGCATATTATAATGGACAATAATAAAAATGATGAGCATCTTATGGACTTTGTCCATAGGATGCATTCACTGTGTAGATATGGAGACTCTCCACTCCATATGCATAATGTATATGTATATATAACACCATTTAGGAAAAACGAAGGGGGAGGTTCATTAATTTATAATCCCTTGTCAGCAGACAAAAGACAATAAAGCTTTTACCTTTTACCTATTATATAATGCAATTATTATTCATAATGCTCTTCATAATACGGTAATGTATCAAGTATTTACCTTTTTCTCCACATTCCTTCCCACTCTCTCTAACCTCCAAAATAAATACAAAAAATATGTTTACATTTTACATAGAGATGAGAGCCAATGGAATGGAGCAGAAAGATGTGATGAGCACATGAAGATGATGAGGATTGAAGACTCAAGAGAATGTACAAAGTATAAGGTTATGGTTCGACTTTAGATTTATAGAAAAAATATTATACACATAAAGATAAAGAATATCGTAAGTACATCTTCAATGCTCGTAATTACCATCATATTAAGTATACATAGGAAAGCTAACTATACAGTGACAACAGTTGACATTTTATGTTTCCATTGTTTCTTCCAAGAACTTTAAAATTAACAGAGATCAATTCAATTCAGTTTAAACTCGATCAAAAGCCTTCCAGTAATGCAAGGCAAATCTGGTAATTTTAATTTAATCTAGAAGTTATAAGTCAACATGAGCTTTTCAACATAATTCATGCAGAATTTCAAAACGTGTAGAGTGTAGAAGAACACAAGATCACGACAAAAATATGAATCAAAATCAAACCGCTAATAATTCTTCCAATCTCCACTAAGGCTACATACTGAGTTCTTCCCTCACATAAGGTGTACTTTCTAAATCTGAATCTGTACTTCAAACACATCATTCATAACCCATAACATTGCATTTTGCACTCACATAATGTAATATTGATTATGGATATTACTAGATAGACATTGATATTGATAATGAAATTCAAAATCCGTAGGTAGAATGGACATTTCTAAGGCTAGCACATGTAAGTACAGTACTTACACTCGAACACGCGCATGCATGTGTGATGTGTGTATAAACTATAAACACAATATACAATATCCCATATTAAAAATTAAAACAGGACGAAAAAAGGGAAACAACAATAACAGCAACAAAGGGAGCAAACAAGGCAGTAGCACGCCACATACATAATATGCGATCAGCAACAACGTTCAACATTAAAAAGGAATCAAAACTGGTTTGGTTTCCATCATTTAACCTCATCAGTTCATAGTCAATACTCATTGATACATACACAAGAGTAACACTCACAGCTCGCACTGAGTAATATTATTTACAAGAGCATTTCTCCATACCAAGAACCAAGAAGTGACAAAATACAAAGTATGCAATAGCAACATGCCCTTTATTCTGCTCAGTCCTCCATTTCATTCCTCATCAACTATGCCTGTGCCTGTAATATAGTATCGTTTCATTGTCTACTCTCTGTTTAATAATTATATTATACAATATGTTACATACTGATTTTATAATGTACGAAAAATTCTCTATTCTCTACTCCTTGAAAAATATAGTGCACAATAACATGTAAGTACGTTATTCATTCATTCATTCATTCATTGAACCATTCCCATTCTCCATCATCTAATTTATAAGAAAACAATTCACAAATTCTCATATTGATACATGCATCACACAAAACAAAGTGGCGAATCTAACATCTAAAGGTGAACATCTTATTTGTGACCAAGAGTTCAAATTCAAATCTTTCCCATAATATGTACTCCATGTGTCTATGGTCTGTGTGTATGTCAACAAGTCAAAGTCAGCTCCATTATAAAATCTTCATGGGTCGATTTTATGTCCATGTATTTACCATTTACAATTTAAATGTATGTACAACATACATAAGCTCAAGAAAAAAATTCTAGTTGCTCCTTTTATAGATTTTATATACTTGCAATAATGATAATAATCATTATTCATAACGAAATAAATCAAACATCCAGTCTGTACATTATATTTCACTTTTCATCAGTTTCCATACCATACAAACAAATCACAATGCACAATACACATCATCTGTATGATCTTGTAGCTCGTCTCATTGCCAGATTTTAAATTTTGATTTTTTTTGTACCATTATTATTTTTGTCGCTTCACCTTTCCTCACTCTGATCCACTGTATTGAAAAATATGATACAATAATCAAGACAGTATTAGACGTGTACGTGTACATATATACAATCGAAATCGAGACCATAATCAAGATGATTTCTTGGTACTGTCTAACGAGACAGCAGAAGAAGACGACGAAGAACATGGAGATGGTTAATGACTTATAAAATGCTATCCAAGTACATCATATTCATATCATCACACCATACGTCACTTATTATTATTCCATATTCCACATTCAAAATGAGACGATTCACTAAAAGGTTAACGTAAACCATCAACTAAATAATATAATAGTGTAATTTGCAATACAGTTTGAAAAGAAGAGTCTGACTGATACATGAAGATCTTCGTTTCTCTCTGTATCTTTTTACTCATTATAGTCTGATGACGCACGAGAAGGCATTCATTCCATCCCAGATCGAGGGACACTCAATGTCCACATTTGCATTAATTTCCATTTGACATTCCACAATGCAATCCATGCAGCAGCAATAGAGAGCGTGAATAAATGTGAAATGTTATGTGAATTGAACTGCCACTATCATATGTGTCCATCCATACGGTACAAAAACTGTTGTTTATTAGCTATTGTACATATTATACTAGCAAAGAAAATCAAAAGGGCAAATAAAAATTTAGTAAAGAGTAGAGAGCAAAAGTAACATTTGACATTAGACATTACCAAAAACGTTGAAAGCTACTTAATTTCTATTTCATCCAAGGGGTTTCCTCCATGTAATTTAATTAACCTTGTGTGTGTGGTACCTCACTGAAATCCGTGAAAAAATGGTGGAAAAGTATATACACATTAAGGCTCTAAACAAGTGTCAAGTGTTTACATAGACGATGTAAATACAAAATATAAACAAAACTCAGCTCTTGATTCTTGTTCTTCCTGTAAAATTGAATGTTGAAGGAACTACATCATGCAAAAATTCTTCGTTTTCAGCAGTACTTATAACTTATAAATGGACTGGTAAAAATTATGATAATTATTGACGATGAAATTCCGTTTCCTTAAAATCAAAGGTATACCATTTGTAATTAGGAACTTGGAAAATGGACAACGAATCTCGGAAAAGGACTTAACACTTAACCAAAGCATAGGCATTCAAGTTTGCGGTGTTAAAACTTGCGCTTATACGCTTAAAGGCAAGCACAAGGCATAAGTGAGTTTAGTAGATCTGGGCTGAAAACTAAATACACACAAAAAAAAAAACCATATGCATGCACTTGGGTATCTATCTAAATACGTCCTTGCCCCAAGCGATTAACATGTGCCTCATCTTTTTCATTCACCTCTTCTTCTTCCTTCTCCCCATTCACAAAAGGACAGTGAACTAAGACAGAATATCGCCGTTTTCTCCCGTTTTTGGATCTAGGTTTGTTTCAACTTTTCAAATCTAACTCCAGTGCACAACAATAATAGTCTAGTGGTAATTTTTAATGCGGAATAATAACATAACTTGGCACAAAACCGTGAAGTTTGAGCTTGATTTGACATTCGAGACTCGAAAAACGTTACTGTATGTAATATATATTATCTGCTTACTCCACTCTCTGTCTGGTGTGCTGTTGCGAAAAAAAACTTTGTCAATGAAGTGAGCAATCAGCAATCATACGAGTCATAGTATACAATATACATAATACATACACAGCTTCACGTTGTCTTTATACACAACCTTCAACATTAAACATTGTGTAAATTTCATACGTTGTATGCTATATTATGTGTTTTACCTTTTAACACTTGGAGTGTGAGTGCAAGAAAAAAGTGAGTGACTTTCCTACATACACAAATCCATAACTTGTATGTACATACTGCATCATTTACTCGAGGCTTGAAACAAAATCACGAGGAGAGTATTGGATTAAATTTCCTGACTTCAACCGGTAAGAAAAACTCTTAATTTTTTAAAACAATTACCCCACAACAAAAGCCTCACATAGCTTTAGAAAATGTGTGTATAACATGGCACGTTGCTAAACAGCGCACCGCCATAAAGCACAAAAGATCCCCAACATTTTTATAGAATAAATCAGGATTTGCCAAAAAACTAAATTAACTTTACTAAAATTAAATGGCTAAATATTAAGTTCCAGTAAAAATTAAAAGCCAACGACGGTCAAGGGTAATACATCATGATCCTTATCCCTCAACATTTGTAACTTCCTTCTTCCTCTGTCTGTCGCTTCTAAAATTACTTATATTACATGTTACACACTGTCCATGTAACTTCATACCGAATAGTTCAACCACCTGTTGGACTTTGCTTTTCTAAGCATGCCCGTCCAGGAATTCGATTTATGAACTTTACTCGCAGCTCACAGTACTTCTGTTACATATTATACTATACATAATACATAGAGCACCTGCATGCTAGACTGGAGTGCCAGACAAGAAAGTGGGCTGTACAGACAGACGCGTACGTATATCACGTGTAACATTACTTATTAATAGATGTTCAACAGGTAGACAACCTATCATTTTCCTACACTATATGATATACCTTTGACAATAAAACAGGAGAATGTCTTTGTACACCCTAATTTCTAATTCAAAGTAAAATACCTTTTTGTTTCTTCCTTGAACCACGAACTTAACTACGGATTACGCATCTCTTCTCGTGCCTTCTGTATTCTTGAGACCCTTCCGCATATCTGTACTCTGTACTCATGCACATGAGATAAGTACCTACGTATGAAATCCAAAAAGGATAGTCAAAAAAGAAACAGCACTAAAGACAAACCATTCCATAATTAATTACTAATATTGTAAGTATATAATATTTATACCTACAGAGATCATCAAGTCTTCTCTTGTAAAATTCGGAGTGTCAAAGCTGTTCATTTCGTAAAGAATTTTTCCGCTATCAAAAAAACTATTTACGGTATAAATTAAGAAAATAGAATTTTTTCGTCACATGTTCAATTTCCATTAATATACTTCTTATTTACTCTCACACCTAAAATGTGGAGAAATCCTCTCTGTCCCATCTTTTTACAAGAGACTCTGTAATTTACATAAAAGTAATAAAGGCAGTTTGATAATTACTGTCCATATTTAATACGTGGAAAATGGTCACATATCCCTTTTGCTTTTAATTAGTTTTAACTCATCGCCATAATAATAAATAATACACTGGCAATGCAAAACGCAACGACAATTGAAATGAGTTACAGAAATCGTATACACAATTCGTATTGTTGCACAGTTTTAAATAAGAATAATGAATGAGTTCATTAAAGTACATACTTGAGAGACTTGAGATTTCATGCAAATGCGTAAATAAATACGTGTCACACAAAAAAAACAATAATTAATTATTCCTAAACATGCATTGTAAAATGCGGCATGTATTAAATATCCTACGATTTTACGTGTTTTACCTCTCGCCCATTATTTACACTACAAAAATATAATATATTATGTACTTTCTGCTATTATTTGCACATCTCGAAACTTCTCGGAACTCAAAATTAGCCAAGACTTGAGTGAGCCTTCAACATCACACGGAGTATTACCGACTGTATAGAGACAAACCTGCAGGTTTTGAAACTTCCCTTGAGCTCAAACAGCCAAGTAACATACAATGTATGTAATTTAATGTTGTATAATATAAACTGCATTTCCTCTTTCGTCTTTTTTCATTTTTCTAAGTACCTTGTCGAGCCATGTTCAAACCTTTCATTTATTTCACAGTTAAGTCTATATTTTCTGTGTACGCCGTTTATCATCAAGTGTAACAGTATTTCCACTTATTATGCATGAATAAACGTGAGACTGATGTTTTTTAGTTAGTATTTAACACAATAGTTAATACGTAATGTATAATCTGCGATCTTATCTTCTAGTTTCAATTACATACTTTTCATCATCAGTCCTGTGTCGTATTTTCTATAGCCTAATACAGATACATATTTTATTTAATAAATAAATCTGATCGTGAGGCTTCAATACAATAATTAATTAAAGCTTCAACACACCTCTGTAAACCTCTCCACCTTTTACTTATCGCTGTGAAATCCGACACAGAAATAAACAAAAACAAACGGAAAATGGAATATAAACTCATTCACTCTGCAGTTTGCACCGCCATCAGCTCTTAATATAATTAATCATGCACCATTTCAAATTATCTATCAAAAATAGATATATTAACTAAATGAGGATTACAATTAGGAAGTGAACTTATACAGAAACAGGCAAAAAAACACGTCAACACTCAGGCGTTTTACTTATTCTGCGCTCGTAGTCGTAGTCTAATTTTTGCTTGCAAGCCAAGTAGGTTTGCTTCTACCTTTGTACATTTATAAAATGTGCTCAATCAATTTCATTCCTTTTTATTTTGCATTTCATTGCATCCGCTCTGCCTTTATTTAACACTTTTTACTCCAATCTGTCGTTAGTGCATGATAAAAAGTAAAAACTGTGCTTTTTTTCTCATGTCAGCCGACTGCAGATTGCAATTTTCAATTTTAATTTGCGCCATCATTCGCTCTGCTTTTTTAGTCGACTATGTATAGCACCAAAAGAACAATGGAAACTGCATCGTAATCGAATCAAAGCATGAACATCTTGCTTTGCTGCAAGTGTACATGCATATATTTTTTCTCGAGCACTTTTACTATCCGCTTCTTTCATGCTAACGAAAAGTAAACATTACATAGTTGCATGTGCAAGAATGTTAGCAAAGTTCACTGTGCCGTAAACAACCTAGTGAATGGCATTAAAAAAAGGTTCCTTCTTACACGAAATAATAATAAAATAAAAGTAGAAGATTCAAACATCATTTCCATATCATTTCAATTGCAAATTGTATAATATTATACCATGTAATCTTTACATGTACTCCCATTTTCTTCATGCTCTTATTTTCGTATTCTGATGATTCACGGTAATAAATGGGGAGTGAGAGATTTTGGGATTTAAAACTCAAAATTTATGCCAAATTTTGCCCAAAAAAGTCAAAGGATCCTGCATTTTCGGCGAGAGACTATTATGTATTTAGATATTTACGTTATTATTACATCATCACTCTTTATAGTCTACAATATGTATTGTAACACTCGCTACTCACTCAATCACTCATGCCCAGAAATAAACACGGCGGAACATGTGAAAGAGATTTTTTCATTTCAATGGATGATGTGTGGTGTAATCAAGGGGAAAAAATCATCACAGCCAAGAATTCAGCCAACAAATTCGCCCATAAGATAATGTTATATTTTAACGCCCAAATTTTACACAAATTCCCCAACAGTAATAATTATTACATATTACTTTATAATATACGAATAAAAATGGATTGCCGTCTTATGTATACTCTCGTTTTCTTCTACGGCGGCAGTACAAAGAGAAAAAGTCTATAAAGGGTCGACGAGAGTTTGAGAGGTAAAAGTATTTTTGCGTAGGTAGTATTTTATGTATACTTTTTACAAGATTATTTACTGTTTTCCCTATGACACTAGTCTGCAGTTAATCATCATTGTCTGACACAATAAAATGAGGAGTAGTTCCATGTTCTATTCTAATAATGGAGCATCTATGTATTTATGTATATTACAAGCGCACATCATACAGAAACAAATGTAACATAATATTAAAACTTCTTTTTCTCTCTTATATTTTTGTAGACTGGGATGGCTTGGTTATATGATTACATGATCTGATATGTCCATATTACTGAAATATATTATGACATCATCTTTGTCGTTTATTTCTTCCATTTCATTTTCCCGTTTGGCCATACTTAACAGCGCTGGTTTTCCTTTCATGCTTCATACCTAATATCTACCTGTAGTAATTATTAGTGTACCTAATTTTAAAATTTAAAGGTGCGGAAAATCCCCAAAAAAATGCATATTTTACATTTTACGTAACAAATATAAATAACACACTGTACTATAGTTAGACGGATACACTCAACTTACTAGTTACTCAACCACAAGAGCCCACACATCTTTTTTGTCAAATATGCATTACGCTTTTGCATTTATTACTTGACCAACATTGCAAACTTCAAATTATAGCTGTATGCTGTACACTGTGCACGTGTCAAAAATAGCAAACGGCGACTTAAAACTCAAAACTACTCTCAAATTCTCAATTTAACTCTTCCTGTTCATCTGACTTGCACAACGTTGCTTGAACTATAATATACCTTGTAATTGTCTTGTTCCTCTATAAAAATAGAAATTAAATGCACAAAGTAAAATCTACTAGGTATCAACAACTATGTACATATGATATTTATGCTAATTTAAATTTGCATACAAAGAAGAGTTAGGAAATAACCTCAAAAAAGTGCAAAACCGGCCAAAACCAAAACCACATCAAAAGTGGATAACGAAATGCCGATTCCTCAATTAAACAAGTCGGTAGAGCAATAATAATAAATAGTTATATTACACATGACATTTGTTAGCCTGTGTGTTGGTGGCGACGACGGCAGGTAGCATTGTACGTACTAATACATATAATATGTATTATGTATTACGCACTTTATAACTTTGACCTAAACTCAAAGTCAGGAGTCATTGTATCATCATCCCCATATCCAAAATATCACCATAGACCATAGTGTGTGAAGTGTGAACAATGAACATGCGACAATAATACAATAATTATCCGCAATAATATCATCAGTATAATAACGATGATGATATGGTATGATTCCATCCATAATTTTTCCTTTCAACTCCAACGTTAAATTGATTATGTCTCGTGACCACCGTCAGCAGTCATCATCATCATATTTGATATTGGCAATATGTAGACAAAGACAAGGTGGCCAAATCAAAAGTCAAATATCCAAAGTTAAAGTCACAGTCAAGTCGCCCAATAAAAATGAGCCATACATAATGCATATTATACCATATACCCAAACACTCAATCAGAATCAACTATAGCATCAATATTATGAATACGAAATAGATATCCTGCAACCTGCAACAATATACATACATAATACAATTGATCCCATCGTAATTATATCGTCAACCTTTAAACAAAAAACGCAATAACGCATCGATCTAACGCAACACAGCATTGAATTTGAATGTTATATAACAACAAACGCAACAACACAATGGGTCATAATATGTTGTACTCTTTGCTGTGAATTCAATGCACAATATTAACTATGAACTATGAACATAATACATACATAATATAATTCCCACAAAAATACACACATTTATATCTATATAAACGATATACATCCTCCTTTTTTCCATTCATTCTCGACTATTTCCTCACATAAAAAAAGTCACAGAATAAGCAGAGATAACTGGTTTTCTCCCAATATTGTATTATTATTATTATATAATATGCACAGCACAGGGGCAGTCAGCACTTTTCAAAGTGCATTGCATCCAACAATGAACAAACAAAGACGAAGAAGACGACGACAAAGAAACAATGTACAAACTTCATTTCTCAAAGACAAAAACCAAAGTCAACGCCAAGAATTTGCTAATTTCTTTCTCGCCACTTACTCGTATATGCTATGACACGTTGTCTATATATCTATGAACTATGTACTGCTCCTTCTTTCGTTAAAATTCTCTTTACTCGAGCATATTATACAAGTAAAAATGCAAATGCATACAGAAATTTCCTACACCTTCACTCTGTATCTTTATACATGGTATGCAATAATATTGTACACCTGTTTTGTTATTGTTCCTTCAACAAATCCTCCCCTGTATATATACATAATATACAAAGAAGTAAACTTGTACATATAAGAATATCAAATGAAATCAAAAGCTCTCCCTCACCTTCTGCTACCTTCAAACTTGATCCATACTCCTTGTATATTATATACGTAATACATATTACAATATTATAGTTTTATAATAGTAAATCACACGCATTCTACAACACCGTTTGCCTGTATAAGTATACAAAATACAAACTCGTGCTATAATTTTAATACATAGCAAGCACTTGGCATTTCTCTCCATTTTATGACCATCCCTGGCTTGGCTCTCTCTGTGTATTTTAACAATAATGATAATATAATCAGTCAATATTATACAATATGTACTGTACACCGTATGTACATGTATGTATAATATAATTAAAACGGCAAATAGAAATAGTCCGTCAGCACAATATTATACTGTACTGATAGTAGCCTTCGTCGTTCATAGTCATCCCATACATAATACATACAATGCATTACCGTGTGCAGTGCAAAATGCAATCCTCTCTTTTCTAAACCGTCAAGTCAAGATCCAAGATGTAAAAAATTATTATTAAATAATAATAATGATTATAGCTAACTTATTAAAACGAAAACGACAGTACAATATGCTACACATTGTGTACAATATTATGGAGTCGGACTTGGAGAATGGAGAAATATTGGAGGGAGAAGAGTGTATAGTGTATAGCATAATATATAACCTAATGTACAGTTATTATCTATAAAAAACGAAAACGAGTAAGCATATAATAATTGTACGAAAGCAACAATGACAATGCCACACTTGAAACTCCAATACCAACTTGGACGTCATCACCAACCTCATTACCCAATGCGAAAATGCACATCGCCAATAATGTTAAATATGTATCCAGAAAGCATAAGCACAACAACAATCTTAATAGCATTAACAATATTTTAATACATAATTGTAAATTGTACATATGTGTACTTGATTGAACTTTACAAGTTGAGCTTACTCTTTGTCTCTTTATGTATAGTACATAATATATATAGTAAAAATTAGAAATAGTTACTACTTATTTACTACATATACATTATGGATACTTATTCACGTACCCTTCACACTTTATTTGTATTTTTATTGTAATTATTATACAATATTATATTTACTATTTACTACCATCCTGTGCTTGTGTATTTAGTATTTAGTCGCAGTCACACAATCTGCCTTAAGCTTTCAGTGTACAGTGTATACACTGAAATGAAAAGAGAAGAAAGAGTTTTCTTGTCCAACAAAGGTTTACCTATGTAAATAATTTGGAGAGAGGAGAGAGTGATATTTTATTTTATTTACTAAAAACATTATAGCTGTCAATTATTTCCCAAACATCTCATCGACTAGACGTACAAAGAGCATAGAGCATGTAGAGGTAGGAAGGTTTTTGTCATTCATCTCCATTATTATTTGTATACACTGCTAATTTTGACAAACTACTGAACATTCACCGTTTACCGGTACATACATTAGGATGTTCATAATATATTATGCCTAACCATAACCATCAAACCATGAAACTTTTAATTTATCATTTGTACTTTTATATATCTGCCAGCTGGCAACTCATAATTTTAATGTATAATATTGATCTACTGAAAATTGTTAAGTCAACAGTCAACAATCAACAAGCATTAGCAATAACAATAGTA
The DNA here is from genome assembly GCA_034698285.1 of Sminthurinus bimaculatus. NCBI lineage: Eukaryota > Metazoa > Arthropoda > Collembola > Symphypleona > Katiannidae > Sminthurinus > Sminthurinus bimaculatus. The sequence goes on from JAQIVE010000642.1 coordinate 16,822, forward strand.
CAAGAGATTTGCCCAATGTGTAATTTAAAAAAAACAATATCAACAACGATTCAATTCTCAATAATGCTAAACAGCATCCGAATAATAAGTATGTAAATAGTTTGTAGTTTGTATAGTTTACACTTGAGTAGGCCTAATCTTGAGACTTTGATTTCCTTCAGCCGAAATGAAAGAACACCCATTTCACACACAAAAGAGCCCTACTACATATATTTATATTTATAAGCATTTGTTGGTAAATAGTATTGATTAATCTGCACTTGTGATAGAAAATTGAAACGTCCACGTCTAGGACCACTTGATACGGTCAATTCCATTAGTATACTTATATATATTTAGTATCCACATTGTATTTGAATGGTCAAAATCATAATCATGATAATTATTATTACAAAATACAATCATTGTTAATTGTTAGTACATAGTGGCAATACAAGTGATCAAAAGTGCTCGGGCAAAATGAAAGCCTTTCAGTTTCAGTCTTTGACTTGTCCATTTATTTTTTTGAAAAAAAGAAAAGAATCAGCGTCATGCCGGTTTGAAATACATACACAATATATACACAGACTGGAGGCAGTATTTTCATTTTCTGTACTCTATACAAGTACAAGTATGTATGTGTCTGTGTGTCACACGCCAGTCATAAATCCTTTTTAACTTTGCACAATCCAATCCACCAACTTGAGTCTTGTCTCGGCTGTCTGGGCTTGACAGACCACCGCCGTATTCATTTTTTTCATGTACGGTGCCCTGTACACAGTAAACAGTGTGTATGTGTTATGTGTACATGTACACGTGCAGCTAATTTGTTGGGGTTTTATGCAAAGTAAAAAATACGCATATGGAGACAAAGACGACAAAGAACATGTGTAAATTGTAAATGCATAAAACATGACGTTCCTATACATCCACAAAAATAACTATATGCACATGTGCGAGCTGGCCATGGGTCTCATTTATCTAACGAACAGGATGGTTAATTTCTTAATAAATTAAGTGGCTGAACACAGAACAGTTATTAAACTTGCGAATTATAGGGTAGGAATAAATTTTTTTGACTTGAGAGAGAAGAGTTGTTTATCTTCCCTCATCTTCAAAATTCATTAAAATGACTAATGACAAGGACTCAAATAACCAGTGCCAGTGATCAGTGCCTTACATTCCGCTTTATGTTCACAATCTTTTGTTTTATTTAGCCTCACAATAATTGTTTCAGAAACTTTCAACCTGAGCAACGTTTCAGAATCTTTGCATTATCTTGAAGAAGAACACATACATAATTATAATCGGGAAGATTTTTAAAATTGAAAGTTTCAAAAAACGGCTAACTCATATGAAATAAAAAAAACCTGTACAAACAATGAACGTACAAAAGTACTTTTATACCTTATACATATTACATATTACCGATCTGCAATTCAAATGCAGATGCAACCGACGTCTTGAAAAAAAAAAGTTATTGTCATTGTATAAACCTACACATGTGCATATAGTATATATTATATGTGCCTCTAATGTATTTACCGTTCTTCTTCTTCGTCTTAATGCTTAATGTCACACACTCAAATTTTGTCATCATTATTATTGTCATCATCACCGTTCACCGTCAGCATCTTCGTCGTCACCAGTCACCATCATTTTCTGGCAAACATACATCGAAATTGAAAGGACTGTCATTTTATATTATACAAGATGAAGATAATAATGTACTCGAGTTTGACTTTTAAAAATGTGACATGGCAATAATAATGCAGTGACCAACCAGACCAGTGCCTAATAAACTTAAATGTCTACATGAAAAACGAGAGTCAATGTATGAGAAACGATTTTGAAATTTGTCCAAAAACCAATGCTAATATAATTTAACATTGATATTCGATATGAGGTATGTAGTATGTATGTATGAATAAGATATAATGTCATGAGAATCTTCCCATCTTAAATCATAATCATACCAATATCATGAGTGTATAACATAGCTGGTGTCATAACTCACTGAAATTTTACTCTGTCCATCAATTCACAATTCCACTCTTCTTCTTCTGCTGCTGATTTGACTTCTTGCCCAATTATCGTCAAGTCGCTCAAGTCTAAATCAAAAAATTAGGCTCAAGCGTGAAGTGTAAGTGTAAAGATACTTAATATGCATTTTATTTAATACATTATTATATTCTAAATTGTCTGGCTCTGGATTGAACACAAAATACACTTGAACCTCAAATATTATGGGTACAGTATTCACACTTACTTGTATATCATATCATATCTATATTCTGCAACTCATCTTATCACTCTGTCTAATCAAGTTTCATCATTTTAATGTCATTTTAATACTCATCGTATCACACAGTACAGACTACTGACAGAGAGAGAGAGAGAGAGAGTCGAGAGCTCAAGTAGTCTCTATCAGATTCAATCTATGCATATTATGCATATTATATGAATCATTATTTAACTTAATGCACCATACTTGCATATATTTATACACATATCAATGACATATCAGAATCCACATGGTTGACGACGACGACTGTCTGTGGTAATGATCTTACTTCTTCTTGATTTTTATTTATTTACTCAAACTTCTTGAGCAATACCGCACACACATCAACCATCAAACAGAATGAAATGAATTCGCGATTCCATTTATTATTTTTATTGTTCTCTTCTCATGTATATAATATATAATATACTTGCTGACTCTGAATCCTGCCTGCTTTTCTATATATAATAATGCATAATAAATAAATACTCTCAACAATCAAAAGGTGAAGCTCACGATCAAGACAAAAGTATAAAATATAGACAAGAAATACATACACAATACACAACATTGTCAGCGATAACGAATAGCGAGATGTGCTTCAACTTCAACTTCAAAAAATCAACCCTCATATAATTTATTCCCCCACAATGTGGATTGTGGTGTTGCACACTAAATTTAGCTTTACAAAATTCTACAGCTCAATAAAAAAAATGTAATTTAATTGACCTGAAAAAACCCTGAAGCTTCTTTCTAGATACATAACATAGCCAATTAATACATGCATGCATATATTGTCGTTAATTGTATGAACATGAGTCCAAATTTAAATCCACCACCAACGTCCATGTGACTTAAAAGAAATTAAATCAAAAGCATGCACCTCCGAGCTCTTTTGCTAAAAAGTAAAAAGTACAAAAAAATTGTGGTAGGAACATTCATACATAATAAAAATGCACATTTCCCCAACCTGTTTTATTTTTTGTGCCTATATTATATTATGCTGTTAGCCCACTACAATCACAATGCAACTACAAACTATACATATACTTATTACCTACTGAACTGACTCACACTTGACCATTCCTAAATCCACGCCACACACACATTTCATCTATAGCTAAAAGTATCTACGTATCCACGAATCACCAATACTAGGAATATATCCTTCCTAATATTGTATACCTTGGCTTGTTCTGTGTAATATGCAATGTACACACTACACACAATTTGCCATTGCCCTTTATATTTATTTGTTACCTTATACCTCTCACTTATACTTATTTCTTACATGTATAGATACATATTAAAATTCTGCATTTTTGACTAAAGCTTCAGCAAGCAAACTTTTGAGACTTGCCAACTCAATTCTCAATTCAATTCAAATCAAGTACACATAATATTGTGCTTTATATTGTATCATGCTCTTTTATGCACGATTATCTTGTTGTATAGTTTGTGTGCATATACAATAATTCGTGAAAAACGCATATCGTCCCATGCCACAAAATACCTACAATACAATAGAAATAATAGCACACAGTAGATACACATACAGCATACAGCTCTGCAATGCTGGATTCTCGTAAGAATTCTGATGTCTTATGTATTACTTGTTTTTCAACGTCCACTCGTGAGACTCACTCGCTTATTTACTCACTCGACTTACTTCATCTGTCTCTCCTGTCCACTCAATTTCTTGTGTCTCCTGTCTTCAACTATTAGGTATATACATAGATTCATTCATTATATACCTTTTATATTATTACAATTACATTATATTAATATTATACATATACAACTCAAACCTCAGAGGGTTTCTCTCAAAAGTGAAGAAGATACAAAATTAATTTTTAATTGACTATGGACAATCCTTATTACTACTTACACATATATTATACGTAATATAAATATAGCACAACATTAATAATATTGTATACCAAAGTATACTTACTCTAAAAATTTTAGGATTGCCAAAAACGTAAGTCACTCATCATCAGTCAAAGGCAAAAGCCGAAGCTCTTCATTGCTCTTCTTCTTCTTCTATACACTAATAATAATGTGTGATGTGTGAGAGAAGAATTGAAATTTGAATAGCTATACATATCAACTATATTAATTAATATCAACATCAACTTGAACAATATAATGCACCTCAGACTTCTACCTCACTCCATTCTTTTCCATCATCAAAGTTTAGTGAATATATTATAGCTAATCCTTATATGTAGATAGATAGTAGATATGTTTGGATTTGAATTTGGATTCTTTGGACCTGAGTGCACGCGTACACATTTTTTCTTATTCTATTGATGATTGAACATCATCCCACATGGAAATCTCTCCAAAATAAGTTTTCATTGCTCCTTTTTCTTATTGTTGATATCACTGCAATAATATAATATACACAAAGACAACCCGTCCATCTTCATTTCCATCTTCATCTTCAGTCGTCAAAGTCAATCCTCACACACAGTAGTACATAGCAGAGATTATTGTACACATAACATTGAGGATTGCTACACCAATCATTCAAAAATCATTTTAAAAATTCAAGAACAAGAAGATTCCAAGAAAAGTTGAGTAAGTCAGTCAATCGCCCGTTCAATTCAAACCCATTTTTGATTATCAAAGCAAAGTTTAGAACAAAACTGGAATTCAAGTTTATCTTCAACGCTCATAAAGGTTTTTCCATCGTGATTTTATCATAATACAATTTTGGTTGGACTTTTCCTCGTGTGAACCTCCATATAAGCTGATCACTCTCACTATACATATAATAGCGTTTCTGGTGAACTTGTCACAGTGACTTTTGCCCTCCTACTCTGATTCCTATTGTTTGGAAAAATAAACGCGTGAACTTAACTGTCCAAGTAAAATATATATAAAAACTCGTTAGTGAAAAAAGGAAAAGGAAAACAGGTGGGATAATACAGAATACAGAGGCAAAACCAAGGTGGAATTTTATTTGATTCATAAAGTATTTGTGTGTATTTACTTTGTACTTCCTTCAAGCTCAAACTTTTTCGAGGCGATTAGTGCAAAATACAGTTTTTTCCTCGTGCCATTTGCTAATTATCTATTTGAGAATTGAGAGTGAGACAAAAGTAAATACATAATATTATTGTTATAAAACATGTTTTCATCATGGTGTACACACATTTGATTTGATTTTGCTCCTGTTCATTCATTCATTTGTTCAAGCTTAACTAAACTAACTTAAATCCTGACGAGGACTTTAAAATCCATCAATGAAAAGCGTTTACACGTTCATTTTCTTTCTTTCTTTCATATAATTTACGCCTCTCAACTTGAAACACCAGAATTAGCTACCGTACTTACAATTTACTCTTAAATAATGTACACAGAACACAGAACTTTACTCTGCCACGCTCAGGTGAATCTTTGAAAAGAAGGAATAATAGAGAAAATGCGAATGGAATACTTACACAGCGAATTCAGCAAGTAATGCATACATCATAGTCACATACAGCAGAATCAGCAGCCCTCACTTGCAAGCCAGCAAGTGCTGAGCACAGAATACTATTTAACTATTCTCTATGCTGATCCATTCAAAAGCAAGTCTATTGTCCTTTTTTTATTTCTTCAACAAAGGAATAGCAATACAGAGACAGGCTTGTGACATTGTGCTGATTTTCTTCTTTTTCTATTTATTTGTATCTTTTGATTTCCCTTTCGTTCCTTAAATTTACTGTTCTCTGTGTTCAATTGAAAATCACAACAATAATAATAATTAAGCATTATTATTGTCTACAATTTACATTTGTGTGTGACTCTTTTTTGTCATTTCAATGTGTTTGTTTTGATCGTCGTTGCCTTCGATTCCCCCTCGAAAATTCTTTTTTTATTCTTCTTTTTCGTGCTTGTCAGGTGAGCAAGAACAGCAAAAAGTGTGATTAAGATGAGATTTCGGTTAGTTCTATTAGCCCAACTGCAACTTTTAAAAGCATTACGAAAGTAAATATATACATAATATATATACGAGTTCAAATAGATAATAAATATTACCTCACACTATAGTTGACTAGACTAGACTAGAATGCAGAATTTACAACTTCAACTCTCTTTCTCACTCCTTGGTTTTTGTTAAACAATACATACATACATTTGCTTTTTTATTCTTGCTTTTGATTTTTGCCCTTTTCCCCAACTTTACTACTCTTAAAAATACAACATCAAACAAATGAGCATAATAAAATGCCTATAATAATATTCCCTTAGCCTTTAGACGTTCTTACTTAAAAATTGCAAAACCAAACTGTCTTTACGACTATTCTGCGAAAACATTCTTAAACTTGAAGTCGGCTTATATCATTATACTAAACTGATATTCGTAAAAATATGAAGTAATAATAACAGTAGTTACGAAACGTGAGCACATTTTTTATCATTATTGTTATCACAATTCTCTTGTTGTTTTGCTTCATTTCTGCAGTGCAGATAACTTATTTCTTATTTGTGTCTCAGAACTTGAAAATGTGAGAAATTCAAAGTCAAAACTGTGTAATAGTATATTGTTGAAATATGAACTTGAAACCTGAAAACACCTCCAGCATTTCAAAGTAAAAACTCAGGAGTTGACCATTTCGATAAAAAAAATTTTTGAAGACGAATAACAAAGTAATTATTTGTTTCTATTTTTTGCAGAAGTTCCATCAACAAATAAATAAAGTAAGGAAAACTTCAAAAATATTCTGAACCGGAGAAAACGTTCCGTGGGCTTGGACGAGGATACAGGAAAAATCCGTCATGCCCACAACAAGCAACAATAAGCACCCCGAGTCACGGACGGTCCATAATAATAACAAAAATAATATGCCTGGAGAACGTCCCCTGGAAGAACTGAACGTGGCTCGATTGAACCTAAACGGGAGGATGGCATTGACAACCCGGGACCGGGAGCACCTCATCTCCATCAATACTAACAACAACAATAACCTCTTTAATATTCACAAGCATACAATTAGTGTTAAAAATATGCCTGCCCCGCACGAATCCTCATCTTCCTCCTCGACGGTGACGACAATAGTCAATTCTAGTGATAGTGACAATGAGAGTGCCAGTGCCAGTAATAATCATCATAATGCTAGTGTCAACATCCGTGTCAGTGCGAACAATAATAAAAATACCAATACAAATCTGTTGCACCCCTACATTTACTGCAACAATAGTGATCGAATAGTGCTAAAAGTCCCCTCTGGATCAAATTCCCCGGATTTGAATCAACGGAGTAAAAAACAACCACAAAAACAACAACAATTACAACATCGATCCAGCGACTATGACAATCACCATATAAATATTATCAATTCCAGTAGTGACAGTGAGAGTGAAGTTCAAAGCGGCAACATTTGTGTTATAAATAGTAGTGGTTCAGTTAGTAATAATAATAGTAATCATAATCACAGTCAAAAAAATCATCATCAGCATCAACGAAGTTTGTCTTCTTCAACCTCCTCAATCTACCCGGAAAGTGCCCACTCCGCCTCAACAACCCTCAGCTCCAGCCCTGATACAGCCAGCTCCAATGTCACTGCCACCACGACCGATATTATCTATGAAACTCGTCATCAACAACAACAATTGGATGAGGACGATGACGAAAATTATCTTTCGCTCCCCGCCACAAATAATCACAATCATAATCATAATACTAATAGTGGAATCCCTACAAGTTCAAATAATGTTTGCAAAATTTCTACGGTTGACGTCTTTTCTAATGCGATTGCCTATCCAGGACAGGTAAGAAGAAAAAAACATCAAATTTGAATTTTATTATATTGAAATTTTGAGGAAAAATTGAAAATAAGCCTCAAACTTGTACACACAGATGAAGTCGAACCCATATTGCTCAAGTTGTGTTAACCTAAATGACAACAATGGAACCTCTGCCTCGTCAGCCCTCAGTCATCTCGACTCCATCTCGGACGTCGTGGGCAGTAAAATGGAACACGGATTTTGGAACCACAACTACAATCATTTCCGGCACACTCATCTACAACGTGAATCCTCCTTTCATTCATACGGTAGGCTCGCAGCATTGTCTACATATCGGTTTTATACACCTTTTTTAACTTTCAAAAAATACTCATTTTTTTTAAATATTATTATCATAATCTTTACAAAGAAAATTTCAAGTTTTCTTCCTCGAGAGCCGAGAAACCTTTCAAAATAGATTCTCGAGGAGAAACCCAAAATCACAGTTTTTTGACACCACTCACTTGCATGTTTTGTTGTTATGCTCCCCTATCTGCATGTTTTGTCGTTGCGTTGCGCTGTTGATCTTGTTGCATGATTGATTGATTGATTGATTGCCTGTTTGATTGATTGATTGGTTGGTTGACTGAGAATGAGATGTGAGACTGAATTGCATGGATCTCAATTATCAAACACATTTATGTACTTTTTACCCCAGAACGCCCCTAGAGTCAGAGTGGGTAAGTTTGATAATTATTATACAACATATTTCTAATTACTATACTATATGATTACTTGAAATGTCTTGTTAATAATTTTGCTCAATATTTTTATAATTTATGCACAGTATTTTTTCACTTGCTTTTCTATCCATGCTTGTTTTTTATTACATTATAATGATGTGTAATTTGTTCAAAATATTTGAATTTTAAACCTTGGTTCAAAATATCGTGACAGCTTTCTCTTAATTATCTTTGGCGTCACCATTATCACTATATTATCATTATCATGCGAGGTCAGTTTTACATGTACATGAAAAAAATTTCTTGGAAAAAATCAAAATTAGCATGCACTTTAGACATTTTTTTTGTCAACAGCTTATTTCTTCTCTATCATCATCATGCAAATCCTTATTTGCAAATTCTGGACAGTTTTAGCTGTATCCACAATCCACACAGAAAAACAAGATACTTAAGTATCAAGTACATTGATATTGGCAATTGCAAACCGGTCTTGGATCAATAATTTTTATCCAGCATCCAGAAAAAGAGAGAGCGAGAGTAAAGAGTATACTGAGTATGGAGTAAAACTATAAAATATTATATGGAACTGGTTGGAAAAAACTGGACATTCTGGGTTTGCAAACAGTAGGAAAAGACAAAAAAACCAAATTTATCTATATCTTTACTTGGAAATCTTATCTTCAAAAATCATTCTCTTTCTCTCTCTGGCTTTGGTATCATAATATTTGAGCGTTGAACGTGCTCGTGATACCAATCGGAAAGATTGAGACTGTACAGACAGATTACAGATATATTATGTAGTTTTTTTTTGGCTCTTAGCACAGTGCTCTTTCCCTTGTGTGTTTAAAATTTACGCTTTATTTAGCATATGGATGGATGGATAATGGATATGCCTCATGTCTTGTGTTTATTGGCACGCTTCTCCATTTAGATCCTTTTACATGCATAAAATCAAAAAATTGCATAATATTCCATTTTAAAGTTTACCCCATTCGTTTTCTTGCAAACTTCTGAATGTAAGATTGAAGGCAGGGATTATTACAGTACAAAAACAACTTTTTGGCTTTCAATTATAATATAAAAATTCATCACGACTCGCAAATTGCAGCGTAAGTTGAAAGTATAATATTATCTGACGTGATGTGGCTAATCCGTCTGTGCATAATATAAAATTTTTAACATGTACTTACACATACACACCACACATTTTCGATTGGACGTGTAGCCCTAAATACATCATGCACATATCCGTAAAAAACGAAACGAATCGCCAAGTCGTCAGTCTTTGGACCGTTTCATTGGCATTTTCAATTTTGCCAAAGCTCAAATGCAGTTTTAAGCTGCATACCTGTAATCTGTAATATACACAGTAAACACAGCAAATATTATTGATATTTAACTTTTTCTTGGCTTGAAATTGGACACTCAATTTCAATTAACTCAATCCTTCGCGGATTTTGTAAGCTGTACACTGTAGAAGTATAAAAAAGTGAGATTTGCAAGATATGTAAATATGTAATTCCATCCGTATCCTAAAAATTGACCGTTTCGTTGCACTATGTACTATATCATATTTGAGAAAAAACAATAGATTGCAATAGGCATTTCCTTTCCTTGAGCATTTATACACGCTGCATTTTCTGCACAGCAAGAATGTGGATTTTTCTAAAATTCCGTTCAGCCCTAATCAAGCATAATATTATTTCAACTAATTTGATCCAGCCTTTCAATGATAAACTAAATCAGCGACAGGCACAGAATAATATTATGTGTGCATTGTGCATTGTGTCTTGGTCTAACTTCCAAAATCACAAAAAATATGATTGTCTTTGCCTTGTAAAGTCTATATACATCGATAATTTACGATAGGAATGATAAGGACTTAATACATAGGAACAAAATCTGTCAAAAAGCTCAAACCTTACGTGTTCTACCCACAAATTATATTATGCACTTTGTAGAATATTGTACAAAAAGTGCAAACAAAAGTGCGGGAGACAGGCTGTGACAATCCATTCTATCTTCTACATGTATATATCCAAATCGACGTTCGGCTAGACACAATAAAAAAATATCTCGTTTCCCTCAAACTTGACAAAATAAGGGGAAATTGGTAAAAAAAACAAGTCGTACATAGCAAATTATGCAACCTGTCTTTGTCTTTGGTCTTTGCCAATGACTTTAAAATGATCCCCTCAAATCACATCATACACGTGTGTGGACAACGTTTTTCCAAGTATTGTATGTATGTACAATGTACACCCTGATTATCATTCTTAAGACCAGTCATTTCATACAAAAATCGTGAGTAGGTAAATTGCTAACTTGATGATGATTTACAAAATCTGGCAGCGTGGTACATACATTCAAAACTCCATGCAGTTTTGCCCCAAACTGGTCTGGTAAATAATGGTAAATCTTCCTAATATAAAACACGAAACTTGTGAAAAAACATTTACCACAAATTTTATGTTAAATATATTATACACAAAAGCAAGGAGCAAAAAGAAGCAATCAGAATCAATTAGAGCCTCACTTTTACTCTCGTTTTTCTGTTCTGTTTCCCCACAAAAATTTTGTCATTTCCTTTTTTCATCTTTTGTCTTACATTATTCACCATGTACATATTCCCTACAAATTGCGCAGACTTAAGTACGTCCTTCTTTTACACAAGTACATGCGAGTCTAAGGAAAAACCTTCGTCTACGGCCATTAATACGCAATTTGTAACATAAAAATTCTGTACGATTGTCTCCTGTGTGAAAATTCATTGCGTATGGCCACACACACACACACACACAGTACATTTCCTTTTAGTTTTACTATGTAATAAATATGTAATACACAACAAAGCTTCTGTATCTGTACTGTTATTCAAACGGACTTAACTTAATAATTATTATAATACAGCGGAATTATAGAACCATTCCATGCTCTCGCTTTCTAAATACATAATACTACATAAATTTCACAGAACATTTAATCTCGGATTATTTTTGCTGGTACGTACATGATATGATACATACATGTAGCTCAAACGTTTAAATTGTTTGAAACTATACTTTTAAAAAATGTGCGTGTGTGTGTGAGCTTGCTCATTCACATTTACAGTTGTACATACAATTACTTTATACTTAGCCAATCATGCATACATACACATACAAATATTGAGAATGAGAATCACGCAATATACAGATGGATGACCAAAAAACGTACATAATAATATACACAATACACATTCATGATATATGTAAATCCATGTTTGTCTGTTTGTTTGTAGATTGTGTATACGCGTGTTTTCCTTGTCTTTTTGTGTGTAGTAGCAGCATGTAACGTAAAACGTAACGTTTATACATATATTATGATGTGATGTCTTTTATGTGTGTATGAGTTATGAGTAATTACTAATGTGTGAAATAGTCAAGTTCAGACCCAGCAACAAAACGACGAGTGCAAGTAAAATAGAGCCAGCACCAACTGACCAACAACCTACGAGTACGAGCAGAAACCAAAGTCAACGATGACGACCGCCATCGTCCATCGTCATCCTCAAAGACCTTTGACGAGGAGAGCCATACCATAGCCATGCAGCCAAGGAGAAAAGAGTGGGGAAACAGCGAGAGAGATTATATAAGAAAAACAGAGAATGAAATACGACTCGAGACTTGAATAAGCATAAATGAAGCAAAATACCTATAATGAATATAATGAAATGCACCTCAACTAAGAATGGTCGATGTCATGAATGTGCTGTGATGATGAGATGACTAATATTAATATTGATATTATACATATAGGATTTTAATGTGTATACAATGTACAGTAACAAGTAACAATAATAATATATTTTGCAAACTTGGAGCCTGTAAGTATGCATTATAATTATTGTACTGTATACAGTAGGAAATATTATAGCTAACAATCACTTGCTTAACTACAGTAGCACATATTATGTGTTGTATGTTTGTATTTCTTTTGTGCTTTGTGTGTACCCCTGTGAACTTCTTTTAGCATAGTTGTACTTTTTACTTGGAGACTCTCTATTTGCTAATATCGAAAATTATTATTATTATTTCTATTTCCCCATATATATTACTCTATGTGTACATACATAATATTATTATAATGATGAATAGGAATGTTGGATTTTAAATATATTATGATTATACGTTGCTTAACTAATCGGCTTCTTCCTAATCCCCGTAATATTATAATTAATTATAATTTATATAATATATTATCAGTTATCAGTCTAAAGGTTAAAAAAGGTACGTACGGGCGAACAATCTCCTACTAATTTTCACTTTTCACTAACAAAAATATCAATTAAAACATCGAATCTATCCCTGACTTTTCTGTTTATCTATTTCTTTCACAAATGATGTAGTTTTAATGCTATACAAAATCTAGATCGTCTATTTTTTAACGGTGTAAAAATGTAAAATTTTGTACAAAAACATTTTATTATACGTCCTCTTACTGTTACACTAACAGCGGTGATGATTCTTTTCCTGTGTATTATATTTTGTACAAACGAAAAGAAAAAATACTACATAATAATAATATACCTATGATACAAAATAGGTATAAAAAAACAAGAGGAGAGATTTACAAGATTCTCTTCTATGTAGATAAATCGGTGTCAATAATATGCACTCTCTATACTATATATATCTAGGTGGCTTCACTCTAAACGGTCAGCCAGGATATAACAGACCCAATAAGCATAAGCTTCGACGAATTTGTTCAAGTCACAAGGTTGCCTTTCTCGTTTGTACATTTTCCCTTATCGTCACTATCGGACTGATCATCACGCTTATTCTTATGAAAAGTAAGTTCATTATTATTACTACATACAATACACATGTACGACACTAATTCTACCTTAAAAATTCAAGTCATCTTTCTGTTGGCCACATATTTGTGAAAATGACCTTCCGATTGCATAATAATCTAAATGACCATATTTTGTGTTCCTTATTATACTCCTTTTCAGAAAAAGGCATGATGGAAGCCATGTAAATCTTTACAGCCAAGTTGTCATCTAATTGAAAGAAAAACTAATTTTGGATCGAAACATACGACTGTATGTTGGAATGTTGGACATACATAATATACAAAAAAAAGTTGGAGAACTTCTTCTTCACACCATTCAAAGTCACCTAGGACATTCATAATAACAACGGTGTTAACAATAATAAGTAATTATCATCAATATACTATATACAGGAGATTGGATTGGATTGAATTGAATGGAGAATGCAAAATTAAACAAAATGACCTTTTTGAACTCAAGAGGAAGACGAAGACGAAAGGAGAGTGAGAGAGTGAGCTCAAAAACAAGAAATACATGAAGAAGGAAGAAGAAGATGATTCTCTATCTATCTATCTATCTATTTATCAACAATTTACAGCAACATTGGACAGTTCAAATTCCACAAGATACGACATAAAAAAAGACATTATTTCTAGACTTCAATGTCACCTTTTAAAATATAAGAATTAGAATAATATTATCAACAATAATAATTTATATTGTATAAATACATTAAATGTCTAAAGGATCCCATCTTGATACGAAACAAATACGAAAGTTTCAATATACACACATACAATTTACAAGTTGTATATTGAGATAAAAATAAGACTGAAGCATCTTAAAAAATAGTGTCCAAGTAAGTATGTAGATAGATTTATGAGTTAGATTATATTATTATAGGTGTACATTTAGAAATTAATTCGATTATCTTTGAGCAACACTTCCTTTATTTAGTACATATAAAAATAAGCTACCTAGTTCACAAGAATGCAGAAGAGCGAAGAACTGAAAAATCGTCATTACTTACGGAATCAAAAATTAAATTATCTACTCGGCAGAAATTATACTTCTATAGTCTATTTACTTGTAGTCATAGTCGTAGGTAAAAGGTAAAAGTTAATGAAATTGTCATGATAGTTTTACGTATTCGACATTGGCTTGAATTTGGGTATTTAAAGATTCGATAAAATAGATATGCATATAAGACTTGTCAGATCTAACCAATGAGGAAAAACAAGACGGACTGGAAGGCTAAATACTAAATATGAAAAAATAAGTTGATTGTTCACAAAACATTGGCACGAATGCTTTTTCCTTCTGCGTAAACTATGTTAGTTTGATATTGAGAAGAATTTCTAAATTTCTAAAGGAAGGTTTACCATTTCTGTATACAAATAACAACAATTAATGCTTGATTTAATCGTAATACAAAAGCAAACATATTATTGTAATTGGTTACTAAGTCATAATATAATATAGGCGTCTGACAACTAAATTTATTTATCGTTTCAACATTATTTTATTTTAGAGACTAGTCTCTGTTTTCTACTTCATATTCGACTGCTGTAGTTTAGAATTCAAAGTCTGAAGTCTATAAAGCCAGTTATTCTCTCCTTTTTTTATATAAATATGATGTGTGAAGATGTAACGAGACATTAACATAAAGTTTTAAAATTACTCCAAAGAGAGCTAAACCTATCAAATATATAAATCTTCTCAAGTCTTCTTCTTGTCTAGTACTGTCTAGTTCAATTTCAACATTTTTAATGTACAATATTTTATGGCTCCCTTTTCTTAAAGTTTAAGTAACCTTTACACATTTTCTGTATGATGTAAAAAAGTATTATTTTACATTTTACACCATTTTTATATCATCTCTTGTATCTTGTGTTCCCACTTTGTAAACGTATCTCTCTAAAAATATTGTGTGAAATACTTATTTACATATTATTACTTGTCTTTCTGCCCCTTTTCAAAAACGTGTTCAACTTATGATACTTTTTGGATTGTGTATTAAGCACAATTATTCTGTCTTTTATAGCAACCTTCTTGAATGATTTTAAACTATTGAATCGATATAAAAAAAGTAGTCGAAATTTTCCTATGTACAAGCCAAAAAACTCAAAGTTTTATAGACGAATCAAAAAGGTTGAGGACGATACTTTACAGCAAACAGAAGCAAGAAATACAATGTCTAATCAACACATCATAATATATTATGTAAAACTTGAAACTTGTTTATATATTATCGCGTGTCTATACTGGGTAATAAAAAAATAAAATGAAAAACAATTATTTAACACAGCTTGAATTTGAATGAACACTCCCTAAAATATCATCAACCACGAACTGTAGACTGTAGACCATTTATGACATGTAAAAAATATGCATATGCCCTGACGTTACGTGTAAATGCATTTGTTTACATTAAAAACAAAAAAGTATTGCCTTACCTCGATTTCCGAGAGTGTTTGAGTCCATCTGTAATTCGGGAGATCTGGAATAAGAAAAGTCAAAAGTCAAAAGTCAAATTTAATGTTTTGATGGTACGAAATGGCTGAGGTCAGAAATGAAATTTTTTGTAGCTCAATTTGCAGCAATAATTTGTGATTTACACTGCAGTATAAATTAAATGAAATACTAACCTGCTCCGTTTCCAGAATTTGGTTTCATTTTACCTTTATCTAAAGTACAAATTTGAACAAATCATAGCCTTAATTATTATTTTCATACTACTACACATAGTAAAAAACCATAATTAAAATTAAATAGCATGATGTAATTTTCTTTATTACTTCATATCAAATGCCTATACCTTTCTCATCTTCTTCATCCTCATCATCCTCTGCTTTTTTATCATTACTATTAGAATCTGAAGGAGCAGCCTTTTCCTCTGCACCATCCTCTTCCATTTTCTCGGATTTGGATTTAGCTTTAGCATCCAATTCTCTCTGTAGGGACTCGGCTTCTTCGTCGGTCAACTCTTGAATCTTGGATGGCCCAGTGTCTGTCTTGGCTTGCTTCATCTCTTTTTCCAATTGTTCTTTTTCCCTTTCCGCTCGTTCCCGTTTTTTCCTATTTGCTTCCTCCAATTCTTTTTTCTTCTTCTCTTCTGCCTTCTTTGCATCTGCTCCATACTTTTCGAATTTTTCGAGAATCAACTGGGAAATAACAAATAATAACGTGAAATTAAGTTTATTTACATCCTGCTCTTCACGGTGTATGATAATAAATTGTATACCATGTATTATATTTATATTATATAGCACCTTCTGAGCAACGCCTGTTGAAACACCAGTATAAAAATCAGTCTTGCGAGCGAGAAAGCTAAATATTGTGTCAAGGAGCTGTAAGATAAAAATGAAAATAAAAAATCCATTAGTACAGACATCATACTTAATCTAGATTCAAAATTTTAAAACTAATGTAAGTAGATAAGTGTACGAAAAAAATTTCAGGATATTCTTTTACAAAAACGATATAAAATATTTATAGTAGTATTTACATAGTATGTAAAAGGTAAAATATTATAGT
>JAQIVE010000643.1:0-33897 GCA_034698285.1 Sminthurinus bimaculatus
ATGTATACGTACAAAGCTTTAGACACCATGATTATACCTAACCTACTACACTTTTATCTAAAATCTAACATGAATAAAAAATTTATAAGTTACTAAGAACTAAGTGCACTAAAAGTTTCCATAGACATTATCAGATATTTACGAAACATCTGTTCGCTACAATTGCAGATTGCAGGGTGTTGTTTACGTAGTTTACAACTTAAAATTTATTACATGCGTTTTCATTCCTTTTTCAATAGACTCCCGGAATAGAACCTCCTCCTCCTCTACTCATCGATGAAAGTGAAATAGTAGTGCCAAAAATCAGAACTGAATCAGTAAGAGAGAAATTCAAAACATCGTCTCAACAATCTTCATCCTTAGCTCAATCACTCGAGTCCTCTTCAACAACTCCAAGTGCTCAAACAAGTCGTACTGGTCGTACCATCAAACGGAACCCAAAGTATGACGATGAAATAAGCATTGCCCCTGCATTACCGAAGACGCCGAGACCTAGTCTCAAGGTTCGAGCAATTACTACTCAAGGCGTTAACACGGCTACTTCAACTCCCGGTGCTCTGAATATCAATAGGGAAACAAAGGTTCGTGCACTAGATGCTAATGTAATTTGCATTGTTGTTTGAACTTTTGCTATTTTTTTCATACCACTCGACAAGACTAGAGATTTTGTCATTCAATGGAAAAATAATAAACTTACATGTTATCTCGTTTTGAAATATACATAGTGTGTAATGGAAGTAAGCGACTATATAGTTTTCATTCTTTTTTCTTTTATATATGTATTTCTTAGCAAGGGCAAATAACTTGTCATAGTTCCTCCAATCACGCCACTCCCGTTAAAAGGAAATCATCACAGTCTGAAAGCTCAGAAGGTTTTATTGATACCACAATGAAAAACACCCGAGCTTTTGAATCCAAAACCAATCAAACATTAGTTAATAAGGTAAGCGTCTAAAGAGCTAATTATTGTTATTTCAAAAGTAATTTGACACAAATCTAAACATTATGCACCATTATCCATTATACAATATCAGTTTTTTAATGACCATTTTTTATTAATTTAGGCAAATCCACCTAGAAAATCTGACGGCCCAGTTATTAAAAAGGCTCGGACATCTATTGCAGTTATTCCTAAAAATGTATGTCTTGAGTTACACTATTTTCTAATGATCATAATAATTAATAAATTAATAATATATTATTATAATACAGGATATAATAAATGACGTTTATCTTCAGAATAAATCTTGTTTTCAAATTAATAGTAATCATAGTCATTTCATCATATTGTTGTTGTTGTTGTGATGTCTTTTTATGTAGGAGTCTTCACATGTTGTACAAGTTTCTGTGAGACCTGCTTCTTCTCCAGGTGTGAGATTGAACACTTCAAAATCATTAGATGACATGTCAGTTGCACCCAACAAAAATGTTCCTGCTGCTGCTGTTGCTGCTGAAAAGCCGAGAACAAACCGTTTTTTGCCTCCGAGTCTTAAACAACCAGTAAAGGCAGAAATCGCTTGGAAAGTTAAAGCAATGCAACCAATAGAGGAGAAATTAAGGGAATGTGAAGCTGATAAACGCATATTAGCAGCTCGTGCAAAACCAACTGCAAATTCAATGTCTGCTGTCTTTGACCCTCTCAAGAAAAAAATTCCTGTGGTTTCCAAGAACAGTCCTCAAGTTTCTAAAGGTTCGCCTGTATTACATAACTCTAAACCTGGACCCACGTCTCTTGTAACCCAAGCTAAGGATGCTGCTCTTGTTCCAAGTAAATTGCAATCTAGACTTGAACAGGTTATTAGTGGAAAGAAACCTACGGCCTCGGTTGTTGGTACAGCAGTTAACAATAGTGGTAGCAATATTAATAAGAATGTCCCTCCTCGACTTTCCATTTCTTCACCACATCCAAAAGCCAATGCAACAACGATAGCAAAACTGGGACAACCTGTTAACAAGATCGTTTCAGCTTCACCAGCATCGTTGCAAAATGATGGGCAGCCTAAAAAGACCAATTCAGCTGGGCCAAGAAATTCTATTAATAATGCAAATTTAATCTCAAGAAAGCGGCCATTAAATGGGACTGTGGAAAAATCAAATGTTGAAGAAAATGATACTGAGATGGACCTGGATGGAGACGATAATACCCTAAAAGAACTTAGTATCGATGACGATACACCCATGATAAAGAAAAGAAAGGAGGTATCTAAACAAGAAATTTCATCTGCGATAAACAGCGACAGTAGTAGCAGTAGTAATAATAATATTTGTACTGAAATTATGAATGTGAATGGTGCTGACCAGCAACTCGCCTCCCAAGCAGCAGTTAAGAATGTGGAAGCTGGAAGCTCGGCTAAAAAGGTGACAAGTTCGGAGAATGTAGCTACTGAAGTGTCGCATACAGAAAAGGAAGTTTTAAAACCCGAAACAACAAAGGATCCTTCAGTGGAAGAAGGAATAAGAAAAACTCCAGTAAAGAAGAAGGTTCTTGTACTTAGAAGACCAGTTGTAGCACAGGCGAAAGTAACGAAACTGAATAATACATTAAAATCTAATCCTCTAATCCAATCAGCAGTATCCGTAGCTCCGGTATCGAACGAGGCGGAAAAGCAAGAAATAACAAAGTTGTGCGTTCCAGTACAGAACGTGTCAGCCAATGCAACAAAAGTACTCACAACTTCTGGTCAAGAATCAGCAAAATTAAATGTTCCTATTGCAGCACAGAAAGAAGCACCAAAAGTAGAAACACCAAAATCAAGTGCTCCCATTCTAGAACGGACACAAGTAGCAAAGAAAGGAGTAACAAAGACTAGTACTACGATTGTAGCACATACAGAGCCAGCAGCAAAAGAAGTAGAAGAAAAAAGTACTACTGTAGTAAAAGCTACAAAAGGAGGAGAAAATACAGCAAACACTACCACTACTGCTGCTAAAGAAGTTGTAAAAGCACAAGAAACAGCGGCAGAGTCTGATGCATCAGAAACATCCAAAATGAATCAGACTGTAGTAGAAAAAACACCAGGAAAGCCACCCAAAACACCTGGTAGGAAACCAAAGGATAAACAGGAACTCGGTCAACAAAAAATTCAGGAACCCGCTGTTAGTCAGAGAAGAGTGTCCGGCCGAAAAGCAGAAGCTCCAAGTCGATTTAAGGAAATGATTATTTCTCCAAAAGTTACTCCATCGCTTATTGTACCCTCATCTACATCATCAACAGGTATAATAATATAGAATCGTTTTCTTTTCTCACATGACATTCTAAAAATGTTTTCACAATAGCTGGAACTAACAAAGTCAGAACATAGTTCCAACTTGTTTGTTTGTTAAGTTCACTTTATTCACGAGCAAAGCCACGTGGTACAAAAGTAAATTATTATGAAAGTGATTTAAGAATGTCATTCTTTTTTGTAACTTAGAATGATGTTTCCTTCTTTGTCTTTGTTCTTTATAACAATGCAATGTATTGAAGCTTTAATCTATGTGCTATAATCTATGCAATTTGATATTTAGTCGAAAGTTCAAAAGTAACAAAGACAAAACCGAATGCAATTGTGGGCAAATCAGAGATTCATCCTCAAGAAAAACTAGCCCAGGTATGTTATACTTTAATAGAGATGTACTTATAGTTATAGCGAATGATTTAATGATAATAAAATTCAAAATTTTATTACAATATATAAAGACAGACCATGTCGTTTTGACATGCAATGCATAAACACCAAGTACCTTGCTTAAAAAGTATTGTATTTTCTTCTATTTGAAGACCATATCTAATGGAACTGGGCCGCATAGTAAGAAAATCGTTGTAGCAACTATTGTCAAGTCAAGCCCACTTGAAGTGCCAAGAAGACCTTCACAGGTTGCTAAGAAAAGAATAGGTCGTCCACCGAAACGTCAAGAGTCAGTTGATCAAAATTCATCTCACACACTAGACGACGAAACAACTAGGCAGACTATGCAATTTAAGGCAGAGATTCAAAAACTTTCTAGAACAGAACTTAACGAAAAAATTGAGTAAGATAAACAAACTACATAATATATACATAATATTATTATAAGAAAATTGTAAATTAAACAGCACTACTTCTTTTATTATAAACTATAACCAGCTGAGTATTATTACGCCTCATATTTAATGTCGTTAATTATTTCGATTTCAGGGAGCGTAAGGCACAAGCTGAGAGAATTAATCTTATAATTGACCTAATGGACTCGGCATCATTGAATGAGTACAAATGTGAGGAAGCATATGACTTGCTTGTTCAGTTAGGAAGTAAGGGATATATTGATTCCAAATTTCTAAAGGTAAGTTTATAAATTTACAGTAGATATTTTTTAACTTCAAAAAAGAAAAGAGTACATACCTCAATAAATAAAGCATTATGAATAGAAGATTTGAAAATATTTCCGTTTAATTTTTTAAGGATTTTCCGGAAACTGTTGAAGTTGTTAAAAAGGTAAATACACTCAAAGAAAAAATTTCAATGCTACTGTTTTGGAAACAAAATTAATAAAACATTAGTAATGATTATTATTGATATTAAACGTACTCTCTGTAATAGATGCGCCATTATGTCGGGAATCCAAAAGGGTGGAAGATGAATAAAATTCAGCGGGTATGTTAATAGCACAGCTCAAAAAATCTGCATGAAATCTATATCAATGGAATGCCAAACGCCTGTATATTATGCATTATATTAAATATTAAGAACACTTACTTATATTTTTAGGAACAGCTAGATTTGACGACAGCCCAAATTCGGGAGGCTGCAGATACTTGTTATGAGAATTTCAAATCATTATTTCAAACCGGAAATACGAAACCACTGGCAGTTCTTTTGATGGAGCAGCAAATGAATAGACTGACGGAAACGGAATCTTTAAATGAAACTTGATGGAATCGTTATACATGTTATATTCCACATTCTTGAAGCAGTAAGCATATATTATATTACTATCTTTCTTCCATCTCTTTTATAGATCATATTATACATTATAATACGTCTTCTAAAAGTGAGTATTTTTTTAATACGATGACCGTTACTATTTCTTAATAATATGTATGTAGTATGTACTAGTATGCTCTTGTTATTCTTGCTGATCCCTGTACTATTATTGTACACTAACATTTCAATATTATACAAAAATTAATTGTTTCAAAAAATAGTTATGAAGTGCTATAATATATTAAGCTTATTAATAGTTAATAGTAGTGTAACATTACAATTGTAGCTGTTTAATATGGGAAATTTACTTCTAAATGTTTTGAATTATAAATTTGATTATAAATGATAATGATGACGATGGTAATAGTAGTGTCCTGGTTGACAATTCAACTTTTTTTATCGATGACTAAGTTACCTACGATATAGAATGTAACAATATCATACTGTTGTATAATATTTATTAGAAACTAGGCTGAAAGTAGGGCTCTATTATAGATACACGTCATTTCATTTCAATTAAAATGCTATTCTGTTAAGTAAAATAAAATAATATTGATGTTTTTCAATTTGATGCATACCTTGGGGCTATGAGCAAAAACAGTTATATAATGTTTTCTGTTTTGTTAAAATAAATGAACTTGTTATTCCTTTTCTTCACAGTCAGCACTTGTTGATAAAATATTATAATAAACCTTATTATGTCTGATGTCTAATCTTTTTAAATGTGAGAATTATTCACAATATTTAGTTACCAATTTGTAGTTTATAACTAATGAGATAATGTTAGATACATATTAGCATGTATTTATTATACATTATACATTCTAATATTTATGAATCTGAGATGGACATCAATTCAAAGAAATGTGAGAAATATTTACAAAACGTAATAATATTTTTATTTTTACTCGTAGCACTATAATAAAATTCAGATTGTTATAAATCTATGTTTTCAAAATATTGTTACCTTCGTATTCCTCTCATATTCAATCCAATCCAAATGCAGTTAAGTTTATTTCTAATGGTTTTTTTGTGATTCCTTCATAAACAACTATACTATCGTACATAATAATTTAATAGTAAGTAAGTGTAATGAATATTTTGGTTTTAGTTTTCTTCTGTTGTGGCTTTGGGTTTTACAGAGCAGTACAGGTACAGTACAGGTATTCTATATTCTATACCCATAATCCATAATAATAGTAGATTGACTGTATAAAATCATGTAGCTTGTGTTTCATTACTTTCACCTGAAGTATTAACTTTGTGGGAGATGAGAGACATTGTTATGTTTATGAATAAATATAACGAATTATTATAATTTTATTAATGTATGTATTATGTTATGTATATTAATGTATTTTTGATATCATTATTATTGTTATATTAAAAAATTCTCACCGAGAGTCTTCTTTTCCCTTGTTTTTGTTTACATTATATGGAAGTAACTGAGCTTCTCCTTTTGGATTCCCTTTCTTTCCTCTAAAACCATTAGAGTTTAGGGTTATTATAATATTATTACAATAATATAGTTTTTTAAAGTCCGTAAAAGAGTATAGAAATGATACTTCACTGTACTATATTTCTGTATTATTATATATCGATTTCAATATTAAGTATATAATAATATGCTAATACACCTATTATTTTACATTAGTGTTTCGTGATGCTAATTGACTCGTAATAATATATTTTATGTGAAATCGTGAAAAACATACAACACAAAATGCTAAATATATTGTAGTACTTATCTGGGGTGTTAAACGAATTTAGTTTACCAATGTTATACTATATTTAACTACAAGACGTATCGGTACGAAAATGCTTCATTTTTTTCTCGCAATAAAATGATTTTTCAAAAAGTGAAAGAAAATTTAATAATGTATGGATACCTTTCTTGATCACAAATTTTAGACATTATGTTACTGATTTATTTGATCATCACGTCATCACTTAACTTTAGTAAAAGTAAAAGTTGCTGCAAAGTACGCAATGTTGCATTACATTTTACATTCTACACGCATACATCGATACATATCATAGTAAATATGAGAAATGAGAACACATTTAAGTTAGGAAATTACAATGCAATTACATTATCATGTTAACGAAAATGATACAAAAACGTACTCTTTAACCTTTTGTCATATTATTTCGTCAACATTTAAATCATAAATAATTAACTATCGGAATATATTATGCGATGCGCGACTTATAAATCGTATCTATTAATGCTATGTTTAATAAAAAAAACATCACGGTTGCGTCTAGCTTCAATCAGCTAGAATACATAGAATACATCCATAATAATTACATAACACGTCTAAAACTAATACATTTAGATATAGGTATAACTAAGTGTAAGAGTAAAAAAAGAATAATATAAATAAGTGCTAAAGGTAAAACTCTACACAATATTACAAGTTGTCAATAAGATAGCTGAACGGAGCGCAATATTATGTGTGTCCCGGTGTTCGCATTTATAAATTGTATAAGAGATTACTTGCAGTCACAAAAATGATATTATTTAATATTTATAAACTTCTTGTCTTTAATTGTGATCCGGGCATTATTCTGCATTCGCCAAGTCAATACACAAAAGACGAAGTCGCCGACGTCTATATGTTTCAGTTAGATACTTCTGAATAGCCAAAAAACTGACAGCATGATGCTCATTATCTTTTGAGGCATGAGGTGAAAAGGGGGTTGTAATTGAGCCACTCAAAGAAATTTGTTGAACATGCCTTTCATTCATAGGATGGAATAAGTCTTGAAAACGTTGTTGAGATAAAAAGTGTTCTCTCTTAGGATCCTCTTTCATTCTCCCCACAAGGATTTTGTTATCTGATGAATTATTGCCTTCGTTTACTAGAGCATCAATAAAAAAGGAAACATTGCATGAAATCAACAAAGGTTGACAAAAGATATTATCAGGAATAGTAACAATAGTTTTTTCATTATACTAAATTTATATTATTCTCGAATAAAGAAAGAGCACATAGTCCCACCGTGTCGTGATTGCAAAACGGGTGTTTTTGACACCAGGATTACAATCACAGATACGTCAACTCTTTATATAATCGAAAGTATTCATAATATTATTGCAAACAGTGGTAGTTACAACCATTTGGAATAATGTGAGTAATGTAAAAAATAAAAATATTTTGTCCATCCAGTCCAATGGTCTTTTCTATCTCGGACAGAACTTACTTTTACAGTGAACAATCAGTGCATTGTTCCACACACTTAACTGTGTTACTTGACAACACTCGCCATTGATACTGTTACCGAATGCTGCACTTATTAATGCATTCATAGGTACATTATGAAGATTTAAAGCAATGTCGTTAGAATCCACAATCGTCCAACTAACATCTATAACAGCAAGTTACAATGGAAAAAGTAAGTTGCTAAAAAGAACACTTCATTTCATTCTCATTTTAAATAATTATTATAGATTACTTATAGACAAAATAGAAAATAGATGATAGTATAACAAAAGTACCATTTGGAGAACACCAAAGTTTAATAAATATGAGTTCATTGCACCGGTACATTGTTGTCAGCCTCATTGTCTTTACAGTTTCTGCAGATCCACATTTATTATCTGATATGTGTAAAGCATCAGAGTCTTCATGCCAAACTCCAAGAAATCCCGTTGTAAATAAAACAAATACCTACGCGAATTAACAAAAAATGATATCTATTTAGTATTTTTTCAGCACTTTGTTCTTCAATGTATTTCAATGATGATCACATGTACAATGTACATACTTACATTGTGAATGTATTTACTTATACCTTATACATAGATAAGCATAAAATAGTTTTATTTAGTGCATACTTTGTTATAACATAGTGTCAAAGCACATGACCACAGAGGTAAGAATATGCGGCGAATTCTTTCTACAGTGACACTTCGTTCTTCATGATTAACTTTGACTACTTGAAATAACATGAGAACTCTTGGGGTCTCTTGAACTACGACACGGTCATGGAAAACACTGGTAAAAACAGCAGAAATATAGATAAATTTATACATCATGTTAATTGATCAATATTATATCTACTGACTTGTACAATTTTACAGTACTGAATACTCAATATGTATGATACAATGAATCCTGTTGAACAGAAAAAAAGTTTATTATTGTATGTGTATGATTTTATGAAAATTTTGTGTACCTAACGGCAGCATGAGTATTATTATCAACTCGAATGACAGGAGCTTCAGTTAAATATGGTTCAATCTCTCTGTCCATGGAAGATTGTTGAAAAGGGTCCGACTCATGATAATAGCAAATCTTTTCGGGCACTTGTACTAGCATTAGATTAAAACATGGCATAAAATGGATAACTCGAGTAACACACACATCAATGTCTTCACAATCGCAAGCTCTCTTCTTCCAAATTCGACGTATAAAACTATCAGACTCCATTATTGTACCATGAATGTTAACTTGTGAAGTGATAAAGCTTCGCTCGTACTCCTTCAGCAGGACCAGATCATCTGCGTCATTAGGAAGTCTTAATTTTATCTCTTTGAAGGTGGTTTCTGGTATGGTCGTTCGCATTCGGGACACCCTATGTTCGATTATGGTCTCGGCTATTTCCTTCCATCGACAACAAACTCGTGAACACACTTTTTCAAGGACCACAGTGTCCAATTTATTTAAAATCTTGAACAAAATTTCATTGGGAAATATTGGGTGATTAATCGCATCTTCGGCAAAGTTTTCCATACTTTTTTACTATACTATATAAATAAATACTTGATTAATAATTTAAATACAATTTAAATACTCAAACTCTTTGGTATAAGATCTTAAATACACACAACTTATACTCTTGCTTGTGATTTGTGATTAAACGAATGATAACATAATACCATGTTCTTAACTTGGAATCTCACTAATAGACAATTATAACACAATTTTAAGTTTTAACTGTGACTTGACTTTGGCTGAGTTTTTTTGACTTTAGGAAGGAATTCAGAGTAATTTTTCAGTCATATTTTTGAATTTTTAATGCCGCGATTCCATTTAAATCCTTGATTCCCCCAATTTTGAATAAATCGTGCAAAATATTTTTATAAAAAAAATTTCCAAAGAATTATTCACTGGATCTCCGAATTTGTTCTTTTTTTCGGAGTTATTTGAGGTCAATGTGATTTTATCTACGAAATATACTGACACTGGTAAGAATATCATTTTAGTTTTATTAGTATTTTGTAAAATTTGATAGTAAAAATCGAACAGTCTCTGCATATTTACGATTGTCAACTATGATTTTGTTCATTTGCGTCTTTCTTTCCCATTCAAAATGCTCTCTAAATTCTCTAAAATCTAAAAACCTCAAAAATGACTGATAAATGCGCAGATGAGTTCTAAAATTCATATATTATGTCATTTAGTTTAAACCACAAAATACTTAATTTAATTGTACATTTCTATAAAATAATTTTGGGCTTTTAATTTTAATTGCAGTTATTTCCAGCCTTTTTCTATTGTGTGTCGTGGTATTGTCAAAAGAAAACAAACGTCTAAAAACAAAATTTAAAAAGAAAACCCATTTAAAATGGAGCAACCATCCGCAGGGAAGCAACAGAGAGTGCCCAAAGTGGCCAAAGTTAAAAATAAGGCTCCAGCAGAAATCCAAATTACAGCTGAGCAACTTCTCCGAGAGGCCAAAGAAAGAGATTTAGAAATTGTGGCTGCACCACCCAAACAAAAGATTTCCGATCCCGATGAACTTGCAGCTTATCAACTAAGAAAAAGAAAGGCATTTGAGGACAATATTCGTAAGAACCGAATGATGATTGGTAATTGGCTCAAGTATGCAAAATGGGAAGAGAGTCAAGGGGAAATTCAACGATGTAGAAGTATTTACGAAAGATCTCTTGATGTTGACCATCGAAATGCAACGTTGTGGCTCCGCTATGCGGAAATGGAGATGAGGTCTCGTCAAGTAAATCATGCAAGGAATTTGTGGGACAGAGCTGTGACAATAATGCCTAGGGTCAATCAGTTTTGGTATAAATACACCTACATGGAAGAGATGCTGGGAAATATTGCTGGGTGTCGTCAAGTATTTGAACGATGGATGGAGTGGCATCCAGATGAACAGGCTTGGCAAACTTATATTAATTTTGAACTTCGATACAAGGAAATTGATCGGGCACGGGAAATTTATGAACGATTTGTGTATACTCATCCAGATGGTGAGTTTCTTGTTCCTCACGTTTTTTTTAACATTTTTGTCTCGTATTTGTTGTTTATTTTATCACAAATAAAAAAACTAATGATCATTTTTATAATAATTTGCAATGAATTTAAAAAAAACTATTGTATTTTGTATTTAGTGAAACACTGGATTAAGTTTGCCAGATTTGAGGAAAAGAATGGCTTTATCCGGTCAGCAAGAAAAGTCTATGAGCGAGCTGTGGACTTTTATGGAGAAGATTATATGGATGAAAAACTTTTTATTGCCTTTGGTAAATTTTTCATTCATATCACAACATTATTCTTCGTAAAGTTAATGTATAGAATGTACTTTATTTTACAAAAAACTTTAAATCATTGCCGATCGTACATGTATGTGATTCTTTATTATTTTTTTTGCTTATTTAGCTAAATTTGAAGAGAATCAAAGGGAGCATGAGAGAGCTCGAGTAATTTACAAGTATTCTCTTGAACATATTCCAAAGGAAAAAGCCCAAGATTTGTACAAAGCTTATACTATCCACGAGAAAAAGTATGGAGATCGTACGGGAATTGAAAATGTCATTACGTCAAAGCGAAGATTCCAATATGAAGAAGTACTACGAGAAAATCCTCTAGATTATGATACTTGGTTTGACTTCATCAAGCTCCTCGAGAATGCCGATGAAGTTGATCCTGAAGCTGTACGAGATGTATATGAGCGAGCCATTGCTCAAATTCCTCCAGCCTGTCAAAAACCATCCTGGAGGAGATACATTTACATTTGGATTAACTATGCAATTTTTGAGGAGTTGGTCACAGAAGATATGGATAGGTGTAGAAGTGTGTACAAAGCTGCCCTAGATTTAATACCTCACAAGATTTTTACCTTTGCCAAAATGTGGCTCCTCTACGCTCAGTTTGAAGTTCGCATGAAAAATTTAACACAGGCGAGGAAAACTTTAGGTCAAGCGATAGGAATGTGTCCCAAAGACAAGTTGTTTCGTGGGTATATCGACTTGGAAATTAATTTGAGAGAATTTGATCGCTGTCGAACTCTGTATCAAAAATTTTTGGAGTTTGGACCCGAGAACTGTACAACTTGGATGAAGTTTGCAGAGTTAGAGTGCCTCCTTGGAGATTTAGATCGAGCAAGGGCCATTTATGAACTCTCCGTCTCTCAACCCAGACTAGACATGCCAGAAATTCTATGGAAAACTTATATTGACTTTGAAGTAGAACTTGGAGAAATGGATAGAGCTAGGGAATTATATCATAGGTTATTAGAAAGAACCCAGCATGTTAAGGTACTACATTAATTGTTATCAATAATAATTAAGCATAAATCTTATCACCTGCCGAATCTTTATTTTCATCTCATAATAACTTTATTCACCTTTGTTTAATTTTTCAGGTTTGGTTAAGTTTGTCCCAATTCGAACTCGCCATAGGGGATGAAAATTCAAAAGCAAAGGCGAGAAGAGTTTTTGAGAAGGCAAATGAACAACTCAGGCACCATGACAAGGAAGAACGCTTAATGTTACTAGAAGGATGGAAAGCATTTGAGTTGGAGCATGGTGATGACGAAACTAAAAAGAAAGTTGACCAGAAAATGCCCAAGCGAATTAAGAAGAGGAGGAAGTTTGAAACCGCGGACGGGGTAAATTCCCTAAATTTTATTTTTCCATTTCACGCCAATTTTATATTATACCATAATAGTGATACAATCAGCGCTTGCAATAATTGTATTAATATGTTATTTTATGGTGCCGTATTCTGTATTCTTGTTTTTAACTTATAGACTGAGTCGGGCTGGGAAGAATACTTTGACTACATATTTCCTGAAGATGAGTCTGCTAGACCTAACCTTAAACTATTAGCTATGGCTAAAATGTGGAAGAAAAAGAAGGAAGAAGAGGGTGATGAAGGCTCGAAAGAAAGTGAGACGACTGAGAGTGAAAGCAAATGAAAAAAAAACTAGATAATTTTTTTACAAACTTATATACTGTACCTATATATTTATTACGGTACATCTAGGTAAATACTCTGTAGTCACTCTACTGGAAAAAATATTATTATATTTATTTGTGACTTATGATTTATCATTATTATTATTATGTTCATGTTCTAACTTTTTGCATTAAATTTATAAACTTGTGATGTTTCAAAGAAAGCAATGAATTATTATAAATGGCGATTAAGTATGGCAAATTTAATTTAGGCACATGTAAATATGCATAGTACACATAATTATTGAATTAAGACTAATTTTGATGATGCTTTGTTTTTTATTTCTGAAACCCTTTTCTCGAATTATTATATTACATTATTACATCACAATAATATTATTTATATTGTAAAGGTGCATAACATTGAGGAAAAATGTGTGCAGAGCATAATATTATCATTCACTACAACATCAATGTATTTAATATTTACTATGACTGTTATTGGTCTTCTTTCTATTGAAATTTACAGGAAAAAAGACATTCAAATTAGCATGATGCATGCTGCATTATTTTCATTTATGTAAAATTGTAAACTGTTGAATCGAAAATCTTTTATATAAACCTAAAACTATGCAATATTATACATTATACATTCATGATGTACTTATATTTTATCAAACAAAATTAATAATGATCATATTAATATGATGTTAATTCGAAATCGAAAAAATTCGTTGGCGTCACTGAATCTTGTTCTTGGTTCTTCTGTTCTTTATACTCTCTCAAATTATGTACACATACATAGAGTAACAATATAAAAAATACCAACGAATTTTACAGTCATTGTCATTCAATCTCCTCAGGTCTCACCGGATGTTCTCTTGGTATCACGGATTTTTTCTCCACATCCATTGACATGGCTTTTCTCATGTCTGTAAGTCAAAACACGCCAATCAATTATCATTTTGTACTTTAAGTATTTTACTTTTCTGAAAGTGCAGTAAGGAGAGTTGAGAAATAGTAATACATAAATGCGCAACTGTGTACATACCATAAGCATCTTCATCTGGATCACCGGAATAGTATCCAAGTACAGTTCTATAGACGATGTAACCTAGACTCTCGTACATGGCGATTGCTACACTATTTGACTTCCTTACAAATAAATCGACAAAATATGTCTTTTTCCTGAAAAATAACAAATAAATAATGTCAGACGGTTTACTGCCAAAAAGTCTTCAAAAGTTTATCATAATGTTGAATCAATTGCTTAATATTAAATCAGGTGTTTTTTTTCATAAACTTTCATACATTTCTGATACATCTTCAAGATATTTCATAAGCTTTCGAGCCAGACCACATCGCCTGTAATATGGAGTTACACTTAAGGCAGTCACATGTCCATGCCAATTTGTAGCAGCTCCTTCAGCTTTTCCCATAACTATAATATTTTGAATTTTGAACAAGAATACATTATCGTTACAATATTAAAAGATTTCATAATCAAACATCTCACTACAGCTAATAAGTGAAATGTTTGATTATGGCACTACTATTCGTTAAGCAGCAAAATGTTTACAGGCACAACATACCATGAATATTATATTAAATACTACTATTCAAAAAACTGAAAAAACATGAGTAATTTAGTGGCATTTTATAGCTGGAATATAAAATAATAATATGTCTCCATTTCATATTTCATACTTACTGTATCCAACACAATGACCACTGACATTTTCTACTTTTTGAAAATATTCTGGCCAATGAGCCATATAGCTGATGTAAAAGGATAGTCCATAGGTTTCCGTCAATGGGTCAAAGTTTACTAAATTAAACTTGAGTAAGTCTTTGCATTCAAATGTTGTCAAACTAGTCATTTTGATTTTCTTTTATTGCTCTTCTCGGCACCTTAAAAATAAAAATGAAATCAACATAAGATTCAAGATTCATTGTGTATTGTGTATACATTGTTAATCAGCAATTTTAATCACTATTGATCTATTGATTGTTTATTTTTTTTAATGTTTAACTGATGTTTCATGATGCATTTTAAACAAATTTTTAAAGGAGAAAGGAGAACAATGGATGATGAATGATAATAATAAACTACTTAATAACTTACCCAAATAATGACTCGTTTGATGTCCAACTGAATCTTACAACCAAGTGATGCTAGTGATAAAGTGTAAATTAATTAACAATTTTCAATACTACTTGGCATGTAGAGAATCCTTTCAGTTTTAATAATTTGTCTTCTGACCTCTGGTTCCTGATTCGTTCCGAAAAATGTTCGGTTCCAGTCACCAGTCCAGTCTGCAACTTCATTGAACTTGAATGCAGAAAAAAATCCATAAAAAAATAACTCAAATCTTTGCCGCCGAGCTAAAGGATTCCTGAAACGAGGAATTTTTTAGATTGGAGGTTTTTAGCATTTTAAACACACATGACATTTCAATTCGAAACAAGAAAAATCTCTGAAGTACAAACTGCAAAAAAAGTTGCTTAAGTAAATTAAGTTTATGTCAAAAGTCAAAGTTTTCGCTGTGTGACAGCTAGATTTCTCGAAGAGATAATTGTTTTCCTAGAAATACGTATTTGTTTAAACCAAAATTAAACACTTACAATAATTTTCTACACAGTTATTTTACCTACAATCTACAAGCTAGAAGCTAGAAAGAAAGCGAATAGGAAAAGGATTTGAATTTCACAAGATTTATGAAAAGGTCATCGGATATTGCAAAAAGGATCATCATTTTACCGTATTCCTATCGCAGTCCTTTTCTTTTGAGCTATTTGAACAGGTTTGTCAATCTAATGAAGTCTTTCTACCTCTCTATTATAATCTAGTAGATAGTAGTTTGTATAAAAATCATAACATTATAACGCTTTTTGCTTTTTGAAATGACGCTTGACGCTTAATTTGAATTTCTTATTTTAACGTTTCCGTAGTTAATTGATGACAGCCGTGTGCCTATATTCATTCTTGAGAGTTAGCGGTCGTAGATTTTGACTTTTAACTTTTGGCCAAAGGTAAAATATTTTGCAATGCAATACGTAAAAGATAACAAAATTGTCGTATGGTACTTTTTTACTCGACAAATGTCTCAAAACTCAACATAGCGTAATTTAATGTTACGCTATTTTGAATATCGAAGTACGTTTAATTAATAACAAATATATTACAGTAGCAATTAAGTAAGAATTAATGCAGCTCATATTGTATTCCTACTAGATACTATATATACTACAGTTGCCTTCTCCTTGGAATATTTTGGTTGATAATGGCCTCAGCGAATCAAAATAGTGAAAGTGGTATTGACTGGGACTTGGAATATCATCTGTCAACGTTTGGGGTTGCATTTGATGATGAAGTGCCCGACTTTTACGACCAAGCAAACTATGGTTATTTAGAAGATGAATTTTCTCAAATGGCATTGGACTCAAATGCACCCGAAGAAACTTTTCATGACGCCCAAATGACGTTAGACCGATTGGAATCATCTTCAAGACACGACGCTACTAATTCAACTAATAATATGCTGCCACAACAAACTCCCGTTTTAGATAATAGACCTTTTATCGCTCCAGCTCCAAATTTTTTGGGTAGTCAACCGCAATATGGACCTCAAACTGTTCCGTGGACAACACAAACACCAGTGCCAATGTCGAGTAATATTCGTCGGCCTTTACCAACTCAGGGTCAGGGTCAAAATACAAAAGATGGACGAAATGCTACCGGTGCTGGTAACAATGAAAATATCGGACAGCAGCCGGTGTACATGAATAGGAATCCCAGACAGAGAGGGACTGGTGGATTTGATGCTCCTGGTTCGGGTCCTGGCCGAGAAAATGTTGAATACTTTCCCCCTGCTGCACTTGTTAATAATAGACCTACTATTCCTAATAATTATCATCAGCATTCATCCGTATGGCCAGATGTTCAACAATATCAAAATCTTGACAGTCATCATGGAAGTGCACGGCTGCCTAGTGAAATGTCCACAAATCAATCCCTAATGGGATTAGCAAGAGGAGGAGTCGTTTCTCCTGCTCAGAATGTTCCCAACAGAGTCACCGAACCTACTCCAACAGCTCGTAAAACACCAATTGCAAAAGGCCCAATGACTATTAAAAAGGATCATATGGTAAACATTTTATCAGTTAGAAATGAAAGAAATTACCATTTATGGAAAACCTTACTTTAATTTAAAACATTAAACAATGATAGTGAGAACTAACATTTTTATATTTCTAACAATTTAGACCATCCAAGACAAGAGGAAAAGAGCAGTTGCGAGTTTGCCGGATGAACCTGGTGAAGATGCTGGGAATGTAATTTGCATTGCTATCATGCTTCCCTCGAATCAGAGAATAAAGAGACGATTTCTCAAGACTGACTCATTGACCGTAAGTTTAGTTCTGATCATGATGTAATACAAAATACAATCCATGCTTGATGCTTTTAATCTACGTTCAGTATATCAATGAAGATAATATCCGTTTTAAATAATACTAATCTTTATTTTCTTAATAATATTTTTTCTTAAAAATTCTCACTCTTCCTTGACAGGTTCTTAAAAGTTTTATTTGGAGTCAGAAAAAAGTGCCAGATAAATTTGAAGTGTCTACTAATTATCCTCGACGAATTTTGTACTGCACTCCCAGCGCCGATAATCCTATCATCCAAACATTTGAGGAGGCCGGTATCAGCTCGAACGAACTGCTCTACGTTACACCATCTAATTCCAGTACGTCATAATGATAAGTAATATACATAGTAATAAGTAATAAGATAAGAATGCTGATATTGAAGCATGACATAAACATGACAAGAATCACAAATACACTGTTTTCTTGATCGTAATGCATTATATTTTATATAATATAATGTAGCTTTAGTTTTACGTACTATGAACGTATACCGACGAAAGAAATTCTGCTAATCATGTGCAGAGTTTATGTTCACAATATTATGTTTTCATAGGAATTTCTGTAAGTCAGCGCGCAAAAAATAAATTTCCTTTCGAAATATCTACCACATAATTATGTCCGGCGTAAAGTATGAGTATTAATCGAGGCCAATATTTTTAAGTGATCATGTTATCAATATGAATTTCCGGTATATTTCGAATCGGCCGTATAGTGAATATCTTATATATACTTCATATATATTTTATGGAATAGCTTTACACACAGAACAATCATGTTTATCTGTTTGTGGTACATTTTAGATGCACTTCGTTTGTATATTATGTACACATGTACGTATGCATAGTGCATTTTGTTCTAAATGTTATTTGTTTTCTGGTCCTCCTTGTACCACCTTACTATGTAAAAATAATAATTTACATAATATCGATACATGTAATACGCTTAATCATAGTGATTATACTATGTAGGTGTATGGTTTACAACTACAATAAAGCGATTGCTATCTACATATACACAATACGCATAAACTATTGTGATTTTGGTTATGAATTCCATTTTATTGTGGTAAATTTTTCTTTTAGGAATTCACGATTTAATGATAGCTCTCACATCAGCTATCATAAATCATCATAATGTTGATTACTGATTACTTTTGCAACGTTTTGAGCGTTATTTTTACTTTGGCAAGTTGTTTCCATGAAATATTTTATCATAATAATAATATGTCATCAGACAAAATCTCTTCACAGTTTAGTTTTATTTGTTTTTTATTTACATCATGTCGTACTATTCTGCCTTTCGTCCTGTAACTTTAGCTATAAAGTCGAAAAACGCGGTAATACGTGTAAAGCCCACTGGCTGACCTTTTTGGCAACTGGAGCTTCCAAAGGAAACGATGCCAACTTGCATGAAAAATTCTCCTTGCGGACCTTTTTGAAGGAGCATGAGAGGTCCACCTAAAAGAAAAAAGAGTTTTGAAACATTGGTTAACAAACATGCCGCTTTTAAAACTATTTTTTTTGTATTATTTTGGAAGTTTAACTTTTTTTTCTTGTCTTGTTGATATACAATTGTAGCATAATATGTAATATTAGTAGACATACCAGAATCGCCCTGTAGTAAAGGTTGGAGTAAACGGAGGAAAAGAAAAGTTTTTGTGTGTTAGTATGATGTGATTATAGTATCAAAACAAATGATATGATTGTTGTTAATTGTTAGCATGAAAATGGATGGATAAAAGTAAATTTTTCTTTGTCTTACTTTACAAGGCGATTGGCGTTGCTTCGTCTCAACGCAAACTATATTGCCCGTAATGATTCCTCGAAAGACCTTCCTGCAGTCTACATTTGACATTACGGAAACTCCAACATGTTGCAACTCCGCACTGATGGATCCTCCGCCTAAAATAGAAAGTCGAGAGCATTCTATCAGTATTTACAAGCAAAGGCAATAGTAGTAACATTTCTTGATTTCCTCCTTACGGTCTTGGCTTTTGCCCCATCCACTCACACGAACGGGACTATTTTCAAATGTCTCAGCGAGAAAGTATTTATTAGGCAGACAGACCGGCTGGATCTCCTCTGTAACGTTCAAGATAAAGATTTTTATAATCCTTGTATTCGTTTAATGCCGTTTGTTTTATTTTAGTTTTTAATTTTGTATGTTTGCTGTAGAATGAAATAATTTGCATTCTTTTTCCTACTGGTGAAAACCAAGGGTTTCGGTAGACGAATGATGGAAATGTCATGAGAAATTGATCGACGGTTGTAGTCTGGATGTTGGAAAATGGCAGATCGAGTCACGTTGATGACCATGCGTGAGGGCTCGGTGGACTTTGGAACTTTCAGGTTGTGACTTCCCAATAGAACGGAGATTAGTCTGGCTCCATCGGTGCAATGGGCGGCTGTTAATTGAGTAATTATAGGGAAAAATCTCGTAAGCTATAAAAATTACTTTATACACTGTTATAAAGTCTCCTTTACAGTGAGCAAAACTTACCAGTAATAATGTGTTGATCCTGTATTTAAAGTTTCATTTTTTGATCATTTCACTTCGCGATATGATAAAACTAGGATGCGATGCATTTAAAATTGATCATGGAGACAACAAGCATAATTTGTCTCACAGCAAATCTCACACAACGTTGAGAAATACGAAGTAAAGTGAAGAAAAAATCAAACTCCAAATACATACATCAATTAATGATGCCCCGCAAAAATTCCGTCCATCTACAAATTAAGGGGTCAAAGTAAGGATTAAATTGCGCAATGTTTACAATTAGGCAAAGGCGTAAGGCGTAGCTTTGAAAAAAAAGATGACTTTTGCCCTTCAAGTTGCGTTGCAGCAGATATCTGCCTTTTTCTTACCTATCAATAAGGCAGCCATCCATCTATGTACAGAGTTAGTTGTATTTAACAAAAGGGACATTGCGAAAAACAACATGAATAAAATTTTCTCAAACAATGATAAATGATGCTGAAAAACGGAGATGACTCACGGGTATGCGAATGCCTTTGTAGGAACACCCCCGAATATTTTCCCATCAGCATCAACTCCACTGCCGATGTAGGGAAAGGCGTATTTGCTATTGGTTTTCCATCGGCTTGAACCCTCAGTCGGTGAAGCTGTAGTAGCTTCAGACGTACTTGTACTCACAGTGGAAGTAGTACTTGTTGATGTTGTTGTTGTTGCCACTGTTGTGCTATTATTAGGAGTCGCAGAATTTCCTGAATTGAGCAGGAAAGATCGCCCACACACACCTAACAATAACCATACGAGCAAGGCAACAATCAAAAGCAACAATAATTAATTACAAAAATACATGTACAATGTATCTACATAATATGTTATGTACATGCGGAAAATAGGAAAAGTTATTGATCTGCTTATATGCACATTATAGATCTTTATAGATAATAAATTAATCCTTTTCCCTCACCATCGAGATAAATTGGCTCGCCAAAGCTAACTTGACGTGTGCTCGGCCGTACCTAAGAATACACAATAATTAGAACATAATAGTACTCAAATTCGTTTTTAGATACGTGCTTGGAAAAAATTGAGTGTAAAAGAATGTAGCAAGCCAAGCAGTAGAAAGTCCGATGCATGTAGCGATTGTGTCAGTAACATAACATAAGTACGGAAGAAAGTAAATGCATGTACGTAATATAATGTAGATATTTGGTAACTCTGGAAAGTTGTACAGTGAAAGAAAAAAAGATGTCGTTTCTCCTCTTTTTTCTTATATCCCTGTTCACGTTTTTCAACTGCATGAATAATTCCTTTCAAGGAAAAGTAGATATAAATATAAGTAGACCACAATACAATACAATGCAATACAATAGCAAAGTACATAGAGAATCGTAGTTTGATGTCTTGTTTGTGACTTTGCGAATATCGTAAAAGCATGTGGACTCTGAGTTTCTTTGGCAAATATTGTCAAGAACGGACGCGGGGGCTGTAGGTATGTATAAGCAATACAGATAATGTGATTAAAGGCTGGGGACTAGAAAGAAAGAGCAGAGTGAGCAGCGTATAATATACTTTTCAATCTGTGACGAATATCAAGTACCTACGTGTACGTGTATGTATGTATGCATGTGACTGCATTTGAATTCTTTAGCAAAGAGGGTCATGAAAAGAAGAAAGTAAACAAGTCCTTCCATAGCTTTCGTTGTTTCTCTCTTTGACTTTCTCCAAGAATTTTCAGGTTTCAAAGATTACTATTGTATATATATATTCTAGATATGTTAGATGTTGACTGTTGACTGTAAACAGCAACCTCAAAATAATAACGATAATAATACATAGTACTTGTGACAGTCTATGGAGAGAAAGCAGAAAATGTGAAAGGGTGAAAAGTATAAAGCGTCCGCTCGTAAGAGAGAAAAGTGTGAAAGCATGTAACGTCTTCATATCTAAGATAGTAGGTATCTATTGGTAGGAATACAAGATATATAATACACATTATTGCGGTAAAGAAAGAATGGAAGGAGGGTAGAACCATCCATCCCATTGAAATTCAATAGGGACAAAGGGCAAAATGGATTTTGTTGGTATTGGTGTTGATTCGATTGTTTGATGTTGCGGACGAAAGGGAGAATTTACAATTTACATAGAATCCTCGTATGCGTCAGTCTCAAGATGTACGTATGTCGTGATAGTGGTTGACTCACCAAATATTGAAGTTTAAATCCTCTGAAGTTGAAGTATGTAGATGAGTGAAATCGGATTCCAAACTTGTTATCCTTTGACACAATCGTCATGGGCGTCTTCCCATTCATGTCCCCAAAAAGCCTCAAAATAGGAAAGAAAAAAGAGTGCGTAATATTATATTTTACCATAATATTTCTGTCTTTCATACACTTTTTCTTCTGAATTCTGTATTCTGTGTCATGCATGATCTCTGCATGCATGTCATAATATCTTTTTTGCCTCTTTCCTCAGCTATCTTCGTCTTTGCAGAATAATTTTTTCCCTTTTGTGGGTTTGTTTCTTTTTCTTCTAGTGTGTATATGTAGGATGTAGGTTGTAGGTACGTGGTTTTTTCTTCCATGTGATGGAACATAAAATTTGAACGAGCTGTTTGATATTTTTGATTTACCTTTCAGCATCGGTAAAGTCTCCATTGCGCGAAATTAAGATGTAGTCGAAAAATGAGAAGAACCACGGCTGTGTGAATAGGTCAAAGACGGTACTCGCGATTCGTGTTCCGGGGGGGCTCTGTCCATAATCATATTACAAATCATGTCATATACACATGTATTTTTGCATGATCTGGTGTATGCAACACAAAAATATTTTGAGCAGTTATAGTATTATTGATTATTGTATTTTACTTCTAAAATCCATTCACAATTTTGCATGGAAGGGTAGTGTTTGGGGTAGTTTGGGGATTTTATAGTCCCAAAATCGGCCAGCTGAAGTTTCTTCCTATAAACACAACCCTGCTGTGGGGCCTCTATGTCATCCGAACTATCATCTTGTCTGTCAGGTCTCAAGTCTTCTAGAGCAAACGTAGGGTGAATCTACAAAAAAAATGGAGCAATGAAGAATTTTTGTTTTACACAAATATGTAGTCTTTAATCCTGAATAAGTAGAATAAGTATAATAACTTAAAAACCATTGTTAATAGTCACACCGGTTCTGCTTCCAAGAATGCTTCGTAACGAAATGACGCCTGAGGGTATTAAGTTTGTTTACAAGTACGTAATAATTAATTACCATTTTCATGTATATGCCACGTTTTTATAATTCGCGTATAACGTTAAACTTATGATTATATTGGGTAAAAATATATTATTGTATTAAAACTTACAGTCACCGAATGGGAAGACAAGCTTAGTGCTGCCAACGATATGAAAAATATGAAAGACATTGGATTATACTTTAATGTTTGCAAAACTGTCAAATATTTTCCAATCAAAACTTTCCAGAGGTAGTCTTAGTTCTCTACTATACTATACTACAATTGTGTCCACAAGTATACTTTTCAACCCCTTGTGTAAGGGTTAAACTTTTTTGCAACAATTTCCTTCTTTTCACTTTCTAATAATATTATGAGAATTATTATCTAATCACAAGTCTTTCAATGATTATGATTATGATGACTATCACCAAACTAGAATTGTGGTACTATCATTTATTATTACTATCTAATATAATACTCACAAGGAGTAAGTTATTTTAGTATATTTGTAAATGATTTTGTTTCATGGGCAATGTATAGAGATTATGATGAAATTCGCTTTCTTTCTTCATCTATGCATCCATGAGTAACCTGAGTATTTAGACTTGGGCATGTATGTATGTATGTATGTATGTATGCATGTGTCGCATTTCACGCCAGTGAAACAAACCAAGCACAGCATGAGCGCTCCATGAATAATTCAATTCCCATTGTGTATAGATTTGTCGCCGTCGTTGAACATAATATGTATATGTAATACGTATGTATGATATGTAATATGCAGGTATATTGCATGTACGTTGTTGTCGGCAACATTGTTTTTACCTTTACGCTTTGTTTTGTTCTGGTCGTGTCATTGTAATTATTTACAAATTATTAGTTAGGATTCCGCATAATTTTATAGATACAACACCTTCAACATTGTAGTTTTGTGGTTATTATCATGTTTCTCTATGTAAAACAATGCCTGCATTGATTTGATGAAACAAAATTAATTAATAAAGTAAAATAAAAATTACCAGAGAAGAGGCCAGGGAGACAATCTTTCTCTTTCAGCTCATAGATATGTGTATAGAATAGGAAGGTTGCTTTTTCTTTACCTTAATACGCATTATATCTAATTATATGGTATCATGACCGTAGATAAAGTTTGGACAATGATACCTGTTTATTCTTCAAAGTTGAGTTCATTAGTCTTTAGATAAATATGCTATGATACTATCCGAATGTCTGCATTGTAAGCCAATATATTCATGGAAAAAACAGAAAAAAACAAGTTGGGGGTGTCATTATCGCGGTGTA
This sequence comes from Sminthurinus bimaculatus, assembly GCA_034698285.1. NCBI lineage: Eukaryota > Metazoa > Arthropoda > Collembola > Symphypleona > Katiannidae > Sminthurinus > Sminthurinus bimaculatus. The sequence continues at coordinate 24,515 of JAQIVE010000643.1, forward strand.
TGTATTCATTATTTATATCTATTGTTTTAATGAGTAATATTAATGCATTTGGCTTGGTGCAAAAAGTATCATGGAAATTATTGTTAGGCTAAAAGTCCAAACTCCAAGTTTCGCGATCACATTCTCTGTTTATTCTTTTTCTTTAAATTTATACTCAAAATTGGTATAATAACATGTTATTTTATATCATTTCATACAACCCTCCATCCATTCAATGACATTACTGTATAACAACGTTTGACATTCGTTTGAGATTACAATTTCATTACACATATTTTACTTTGATTTGATAGTAGTTTTGAGCAGAAGATTGCAGTAGATAGAGGAAGAATCGAGTGAATTAGGGAATAGAAAATACTGAGATTGGAAATGCAGAGAAAGTGAAAAGGTATAAATTAAAAGGTGTAAAGTACGGAGGGAAAGAGAGAATTTATATCGTGAGAAGATAAATGAGGAAAAGTAATATTATAAGACAGAGATAGCGGCGTAACTTCAATAGGAAGTATGCATACACATAATACATTCACAGTGTATATAAGTATGCATGACGGAAAGCTAATCGTAAGATATTCAAATGGTTTTCTCTCCTTTTGGTCTTTTTCTCTTTGACATTATTTTTGTAAAATGAACAAAAAACAACAAAACAGTTCGGCATTTGCCATTTTTTGACTAGTTGAAACAAGTATTATGTATTACGATTATCATAAAACAAATATGATAACATAATAATAAACAAACGGATTACACTAATTGTCTTCCGGTAACTTGTGAAATGTAGTCAAGATAGGCGGTTGTTCGGGTGAATCCAACGGGGAATCCTCGTTCACAAGTGAAGGATCCGAATGATACAACTCCAAGTTGCATAAAATATGGTCCAGCTGGGCCTTGTTGTTCAACGACCAAAGGTCCACCTAAAACATAAATGTAAATGTTGGGGTTTAATTGGCCATGAGGTATGAATGCGAATTTGCCTACTTTTACATTGACATATAATTGTTTGGCGTGACCAACCTGAATCTCCTTTGCATGGTGAGATTTGTCTAGTGGTGGAGATGCAAATGAGGTTGCCAGTGACGATGCCACGGAAAAAGTTGCGGCACTGTCCATTGGGCATAACCTTGACTCCTGCCTGTTGGAGTTGGGGGTTGACAGACGGGGCTTTGTCGCTGTTTTTACCCCATCCAGTCACTCTCACAGACTCGCCGGTAAATGTCGTGGACAAATAATATTTGTTTGGCAAGCAGACTGGTCGGATTTGATCTGAGGAAAAAGATGCGACATGTTTGATAAATATAAAGTTAAAAAAGGTGATAAAGATGAAAGTGAAAGTAACTTTCTTCCATGCTATATTAAGTACATATGCTCGTATAAGTATTACTCACCATTAAGTTGTAATTTTTGTGGAAGACGGATGATAGAAATATCATTGGAGATGGTGTTTGGGTTGTACTCGGGATGTTGGAAAATATCATCGCTCGTCACATTAATGACGACGCGAGAGGGTTCAGTTGCTGCGGGTGCTTTAATGTCGTGACTCCCAAAGAGCATCGTGATCTTCTTGGCGTTGTCTGTGCAGTGAGCGGCTGTAAGAACGTGCTGAGAATCGATCAAAGAGCCACCGCAAAAGTGTCTTCCGTCAATAAGTAAAGCAACCTAAAAATGTTGGGTAATGCAAAAATTGGTCTTGTTAGTTTTGATTTTGCGAATTTTATAGTCTCTTCAGTTTCTACGTTGTTGACTCTGTGTTTGTCTGTTTACCATCCATGGGTAGGCATGCTTTGGCGCTGGGCTGTAGCCGATGATTTTTGGGTTAAATTCGAAAGGAGACTGAGTTGGGTAGATGAATCGAGATCCGTTGGAACTACCCCCTGGAATCAAGACGGGGACATCTGAGCCTGGGGCTGTTGGGATGTTGTCGATTGGGACAGCATCAGCTGGTGGAGGGGTAGCGGTAGCCTCCGCGATTAAAATTTGACTCAATCCACAGTTATCTAGGTGCAACAATATGAAAAGTGAAGATGTAAGAAATAAAAAAAACTTCGGATTTTGACTTGGGGTTGCAAATTACGCTTTATAGTTTGTATCTTTGTATTATTACCAACGTAGGGTGAGCTCTCAACCAATGGTTCGAGACTTGGGTCTGCAGGTCTGACCTAAAGTTTTTAAGGAATTTTTTTTTCTTGTTATGATTGTGATCTGTTTTGTTCTGGGTAAAGTTTTTCCTTGCTTTTGTCGTATTATTGAGAGAAACAAAATTTGAGTTGACTTACCAAGTACTGCAATTTCATTCCTCGGAAACTGAAGAGGGATGAAGATCGGAATCGAACTCCAAATGCGTTTTCGTCAGAGCTGACGGTCATCGGAGTCTTTCCATTCATGTCTCCAGCAATTCGATCGACCATTGAAAAGTTTCCACTCTTGGCGATCATCACATAGTCGAAATAGGTGAAGAACCAAGGTTGCGTCACCAAGTCGAAAAATGTGGCTTCAATTCGAGTCCCGGGTTCTGACTGTACGTTTTAAAATGAAGATTTAATTTCTCTAAATTTTCCATGTAACACAATATTACATACATACATTTAAATTCTAACTCTACCTCAAGGTACCACTGGCAACTTTGGCTGGCAGGGTAATTTTTTGGGTAGTTTGGAGTGGTGATAGTTCCAGTGTCTCCCAATTTAAGGTCAGTTCTGTTGAAACTGCACCCTGTTCAAATTCCAATATTACGTTACAAGTTTTGAAAATAAATTGTACAATTACTTAAACTTTAAAGTTAATCCTTGTCGATATGGTTCATGTCTTTTCACACCTTCTGTTGGGTTAAAGCCTCCATCATAGAACTCATTGTTCACGATTCTTGGGGCATTATTGTCCGGACCAGGTGGGACATCCGGTACTCGGATTTGAGGGTGCAATGGGGAGGCTTCCAAGAAGGATTCAATGCGAAATCCTTCGTATCCCTAAATCAGCATATGATAATATGATGTCAAATTTTGATCACACATGACACAACATATTATGAAATTCAAATGTGAAAGAAATATTATGCACAAAGTCACTAAATCCGTTTTGAACGGATTTTTTGGTTTTGATGTATAATATGTAATTCCTACCGATGCGATGCGGGAGCAGATGACGATGGAGAAGAAGATTTTGGCCAACATCTTTCTCTCTCGTGGTTGTCTGTTGGTATGTTGGTGAACAATCAATTGGAACGCCACTTTTTACCAACTGAGAAGTAAAATATTTATTGAAATGACATTTATAGCCAATAGGCCATTAGACTCAGATTAGTACGAGAGAGAGTGTGTGTTGTACTTGCAAATACATTCATCAACTAATTCTACCGGGTGGTGTCTGCCCTCATGATTTTATTCCTCTTATTCGTATATTAATGTGAATGGCTCTTGTTTTTCTCATTCTATTGTCTGTCCATGTATGTACAGATACTCGATGCATTATATTATATTATCCATACTATGTATGTATAATGTATACCGTCGTTCAATCACAGTTTTGGCAGAAAAACATTGGAATTTTCCCCATTTTGTTCTATTTACAGAGAGTTGGAGAGAAAAGGCAAAAAACTGCTGCTCTTCTCTTCTCTACACAAATTCACTGTTAACTCTTTATACATGTATGTATTTACTGTACGAGCATGGCAATGATGATTATGATAAGCCAATGAAGGAGAGATGCTGCCCATGCATAAAAATTATAATGCAGTATAAACATATGGGTTCGGGTAGAAATCCATCTTTTCCACAATGATTAGAATACAATGAATACATGTGATACGAATGATGGGATTCATAATTAGCTCCGTGGGTGATATTAAATATATTATAATGCTTTCGTACATAAACCTGAACCTCAAAGGTTTATTTACCTCGATGTGGCTAGAATGAGAAAAAAATCATGCATGTAGCTAAAATAAACTAAAAATCAATCCATTTTCTCCCATATTTTTGAGCATTATTATAAGAATCAATGATAAATGCAAGGCTAAAATTCAGCACATACAAAGCAGCTCAAACTCATAATTCCTCTTTTATTGACCTATTGGGTACAATGTAACATAATAAATAATATCATAATAAATAATGATAATATAAGTAATAAAGTAAAGTTGAGTGTTTTAATTATTTTAAATCAAGTTTTAAATCCACAACAGTTAACAATGAGATTTTGTATGTAAATACGTAGTTTGTAGTTATGTACAATGCAATGTACAATGCTTATATTATTATTATGCTTTCATTTATTTACAAACTTAATAATATTTCTCAATAAATATTATACAAGACATTGTCAGGATTCTTAATAGTATCATTGCTATAATAAATATATAATAATATGTAGGAAGTTAAAGTTAGCAGTTACATTATGTTGCAAGTATGGAGATAATAATTATGTTTACAGTTTACATACATACTAATGTTGAATAGTGGCATCTAGTAATTTCGTTTAGTATCATAATATTATAGGGTAGTAAATAGTCAAACTGAGATTATAGTTTTCTGATACAGTTTGAAAAAATACACTCGTTGTAAATATTTATTTAGTGGGTTTGGGATAACTTAAACTATAGATTGGTAGGCATTTAAATAGAAGCTAGAGGTTGGAATGTTGAACTAACCATTTTTTCTAGGTTTTTTTCTCTGCTTTTATGTGTTCTATATGTTATATCGTCGGCAATCGACGGTCCGCTTAGCTATTTTGAAACAATATTTATTTTTCTATGCGCATAAATGAGAAATACACCAAAAACTTGACAGTTTTCACCATTTCCTTTACAACTTTGATGTACATACTTGCACTCACCTGTTTTATTTATGCATCTAGCATTTTGTCTATGCTCATGGCTATGCTATTAGTATTATTATCATAATATTTTGTTTTAGTATGCAAAATTACACGCATACTTTATGTCGTCTTATTAATATCAGGTTATATAGTAAATATATATTACTTATGCTGTGTGGCTCGTACCCCTACTTTTACTTTTTACACAAAAAAGTATGTGTCATACAATACATTAAAAACATATGCTCTGGAAGAAATAATTTCAGAATTGACACTGCCAAATAATTAAACTATTGAAATGAAAGAATCAATATATTATTATTATGACATTATGCATTACAATTTAAAAACAATAGTCAAATGTTTTTTAACTCGTTCGATATTTAATGTATTGTATTTATATATTATATAAACGCTCTGTGGTTTTATCTCATCTCTCATTTGAAGAATTCGACTCTTTTATACTATTTTCCCTCCTTGATGATACATTATATACATACTTTATCAGCTATTGGAGCTTGTAGTATATTTACGTCTGGATTTTCCTACAAGTATTGTTTTTTCTTTATCTTATGTAGAGTGTATGTAAAGAGATGTGTAATTTAATAGGTGTGTATAATTGGCCAAGAACTATAGTAATTATTGTTTTGGGATGAGATGAGTGGAAGTAAACTTACTTATGTATAATATATGTATGTGGCTTGATAACGGAGAAATGAAACGATGTCCCTAAAACATAAAATCTGAGTGAGTTTGTTTGTGTATGTGTGTGGCTGGCTGGCTGTAGCCGTAGATTTTGTTCCTATATAATTATTATTATTCTGTATAATATTATCTCACCTATATTTTAGTGTTCTGTAGGCAAACTGACTGCAAAGTTGAATGTCGAATGTACTAAGTTTCGACTTGTCATCATCACCACGCTCCGCGTACAATGTATAATTTGTATTTTTATACACAATTTTAAGCCATATGAGTTGTAGTCGTCATAACCGTCGTCATCTACATTCTACATTGTCCATCGTATTTGTACATGTATAATATATAGATACCGAGATAATTGAAGTGACGTGATGGTCCTGTATTACAGACATGAAGTTTTTGTGTGTCTCTAACTCTAAATGTGTCCGTTCTGTTTCTGTGTGTGAAGGAATTTGTGTCACTTTTTATTCTTCATCTCTGCTTGTATGTATTCGTATACTACGTATGTGTTATGTATGTTCATGCCCATTGTCTCTCCACTATCGTATTGTATGTATCATTGGGTTATTTTTTTCTTGTTAGTAATCCGTAGCGGAGGATCCTAAAGACGAAGAAGAGGAGGCTGCAGACTGTTGACTATTTGAGTTTGAATTTAAATTTGAGTTTGACGAGGATGGGAGTCGACGATGACTATTCTGATTTTGTTGACCATTGATGAGATGGTGAAAAACAATGTCCAAGGGATAACGATGGTGGTAAAACTTACCAGACTTGACCATTTGCGTTCCGCCATTCTCCTTGCCTACCAAATTGTTATTGTTGCCATTCCCATTCGAGACTCCAACGTTGTCATCATGACAAGAGTCGTCAACCGAGCACGTTTCTGTATGGATTGAATATGTTATACACATACAACATATGTATCATTTATAAGGAAGATAGGTTATGTATATTTAAGGAGTCTCGAGTTTATGGGGGTAAATGGAAATGGAAAGCAGTCGAGCGAGTCCGTCTCATGCATAAATTGTAAATTATGAATGAATAGCGAGAGGAACGTGGAAATCAAAATCAAATATTAGTAGTTCACACCGTGCAGCCAAAAATCGTCAATCGTATCTCTACAAACTGCAAACAGATGCAAGTTCAATTCTGTTTCAATGTTGACTGCTGAATCAACACTGCTAACTTTGTTGACCATCAAAAGATTTGTATATTTACACAATATGGGCAAAAAGACGGCAGATGTTTTAAATTTTGTTCTCTGAAATACTTGTACTTTGAATGTCAAAGAAATAAGAAGAAGAAACAGAAGGAAACGAAAAAGAAAGGATGGTGAAAAACATGGGCAAAAAATTATCTACTCTTTTATCAACCTACACTTCTATCTACTCTTTATCTGTATAAAAGTATAGATAAATGCAGTGTGTCGTTCTTAATTTGCATTTCTAGATGATGCTGACACGATTCCTTGGTAGCCTAATTTTCCCTTCAAGTATGGGCTAATAGGACGATCCTCAATTCTTATGTTTGTATAATATTGTGGTACTGGTACTATTTATTAACTATCAACCTTGCTATAGGTTGTAAAAACAAAAATGATGGAGGTTCCTATTTTGTAAAAATTGTTTTTTACCTGAGTTGCAGCAAACTCCATCAGCTCCGCATTGCCCGTTATTAATATCTCCGTTCTGCCCGGAGCAGGAGCCGCCCGGGTTTTGACAAAGGGTTGTAAAACGATTTTCTATCAGACATGAAAAGGTTTCAGGGGTAGCGATCAAACAACCAAATTCAGGCGAACAACAAATTGAAGGTCCGTAACATCTTCCACTCGATCCTGGTGGACCACATTGCTCACACTATTCAAATAGGTATCAAGAAATAGAAACGTAACATTAATTAATTATCGTTACAGTTCAATAGAAGAACGTGCATAAAAAACTAACGTTTTGTAAATGAGACAAAATTTTTCTTTTCCGCAACTCTGAATGAAGTTCAATTTTGCATTGTTCGATGATTCTTAAACGATTAGAAGGAGAAAAATTACATTACCTGTCTGATTTTAACCTCGGACACCCCAGATCTCTTTCCGCCAGGTGGGCAGTTTGTGATAAAACATCCAGTCGACAAAGTGACAACCACAGTGACAATAAATATACTCAGAGAGGAATTTAAACAAACCATTTGTTTAGTTTTTTTATGTTGGTCTTATATAATAATCTGTAATGAGATAATATTTTTCTGGATCGCGATGACTTCAACTGTCACCTGCTTGAGTTTTTTACAGTTGTTCAAGGAAAATATTGCAGGAAGCACTGAAATTCTCGATTCTATACTATACAACCTGTTGCTTTTTTCTCTAGTTTTTCTTTGTCTATTTCAAATTGAATTTGATTTGCGTTTCAGGTTAAATGTTTAAACTGAGAAATTTCAACTATGGTAATGTATAATGAATATTGGAAGCTTGTCAAGTAATGTAGAATAGGTAACTTGAATATTTTTGCGAAATTGAAAAGTCTGAAAAATATGTCTGTCAAATCAAGTTGAATTGAATTCCGTGAAGAATGGGGTTTCTCGGGACTGAGTTTTGACTTATCTATCTATTAGTCTACTGCTCCTTGAGGTGCAATACGGAGTATTTTATTGGACGACGGAGTTGTCTTGTACTGAACCTTGTCGTTGAAAGACCGAAATTCTAGTCAGAGGATTTTCAGCTCACCATGACTTTTTGTAGGGACGCTACAAATCCCACCCCGCCTACATAAAATGAGTATGTATCTTTGTGTGTCTTCCTACAATGGTTGCATGTGTCTTCATTCTCCAGTTGCGGAAAACGGACAATAAACATGCAACTCTGTGTTTCTTTTCCAGAGAGAGAGAGAAAGAGAAAGCGAGGGGAGGGAAATAGAGAGAGACTTCGTGGTACATATAGAAGCTGGCATTTCTAGCATCTTTTACCATCAGTTATTGTACTTAGACGGATAGACATATACGCAAAATGTTCATATAGACTGCCAATAATGGAGCCAATCAAAATATATTATGTTTCTATATATTAGTGCACAATATTTATTCATTATGTTATTTGTAAGTTGTATACATGATGACTAAGATGTTAATGGTTATTATTAAAAATATTAAATTACGGGAAGTTGGTGACATAAAAAGGATGTCACTAATCTGTAATCAAGAAATGTTCATGATGGCTAAACTTAATGCGTATTATCGGTGATACGCATGAAGTTTAGCCACAATGGAAATATTTCATTTCTGTATCCGAATTTTCGTGACTTTGAAAACAAAAAATGATGGGAAAGTAACACTGCAGGGTTATAAATTATAATAATGGACAAATATACACAGTTTGAGGTATGAGAATGCCATTTTATACTAATAATGAAAAAGCGGAGTTTTAAAAAATTTCTTCAGATACTATTTCTATACTATTTCTCAGGATTCAGAATGTTCTATTACCTACACGGAAGTAAGGAAAATAATGATCCTAGACATGGTTGTTTGTGTGAAACCCAGCATATCTGTGAACTATGGTGGTACATAAAATCATTTGATTTGAATTGTATTATATTATGTGCATATAAGTAGAAACGCCAATACAATAGACAGGGTTAATCTGTGGGAAAGAAGAGATCGTCTTACATCTTTTCTACATTTGCCGTGATCGTGATGTCAATTTTTATGACCTCCCACTCGGTAACAAGCGATATCGTGTGTACACATTATTTTTTCTTGATTTTTGCGTTGTAAATGCGGCGTCTTTTATCAAGCATTGCAGGGTACCAGGGACTTACCTAATATTAATATTATACTATTTTCTTTCTGACAAAGTTTCAAATATAAAAAACTGTGGGTATAATATT